>AYJT01111769.1:0-11225 GCA_001278415.1 Ocimum tenuiflorum
GGCCGTGGAGCAAGGCGGCGTGGGTGATCCGTCGCCGTCGATGGGAGTGTATAATATGCAGCCGAGTTTGGTTCATAACGGTGGGCAGATGAATAATGAATCCTTTGCGGCTTGGAATCATGGCCGAAACCCATACTAGGTAAGGTTAATGCTTGAGTAGAAGAAATTCGGGATTATATATGGGTAATGATGGATTATTTCTCGACTGCTAATATATTGCCTTTTCTCTCTTATTTTGAGAATGTTGTCCTGTATGTTGTGCCTACATGGATGGTTGACATATTTTAATTTTTGTATATATGTGATGGGATAAGTTCATTTTGAATTAGATGTATATAAGCTGTGCAACAATTGTGATTTTTTAACTATTGTACTGTTTATATCAAATTTTAACATTTTAAAATAAATCAATCATCTTTTCAATTGGGTGATCACGAGTCTTGAACTATTTTCAAACCTTTCAGTTTGACTTTCATCATTAGATATATCTTTCATTCAATGTTTTTTAGAGCATGGATGCCCAACTTGCTCATTGGACGATGCAATAAATAGTTTGCAATGTTAAGCTCAGTACCCGTTTGGTTGAGGGTCTCGAAATCAAAAAATGACTTGATTTCAAAATTCACGGTTTGATTCAAGGGTTTTGGAATTTTTTGGGGGATTTAATACCCAATACTTGGGAATCAATAAATCCCAATGTTTAGTGAGGTTTCATTCCATTCCCAAATTTTCTTTCAACATTAATATTTTTTTGTTATTTCATGTCATTTATATTTATTTATTTTATTATATTTCTATGTCATTTTTTATAATATTTTATAAAAGCTCATTTGCAATTATTTTTTATTTTTTTATTGTTTTAGATTTTTATAACTAAAATTTTCATGTGATTTTGTAATTATATTCTATAATTTTAATTTTTTAGTTTTATATTATTCTTAAATTTTTAATCTTTTTATTTTTGATGTTGCAAAATTGAATAGTTGAATAAAATAATTATTATTTTATCATTTTTATTTTCAAATTTTCTTTTATTATTTTACTATTGACTTTTTTTTATTATTTTAATTTTTTAGTATTGCATTTTATTTTTAAAAATCAGTTTTTGCTATTTTTAATAATTATAGTTTTTTACGTCTTATTTTATGTCATTTTATAATTATTTTTGTATTAGTTTTATGTTTTTAAAATAATATTTGTAATTTTTTATAATTTTTATCTTTATTTTTCTATTCCAGATCATTTATAGTTACTTTTTTAATTATTTTTATGTCTTAGAAATATTTTTTAATATCTTAATATTAATATTATAATTTTATTTACATTACTATTTTATATTTAGTATTTGGAATTATTTTAATAAGTGATAAAATTGGTGTTAAATGAATTGCTGCACTTATAAATTTAGCAAAGTAAAATATTAAAATTGAGAATGATTTCAAAACCCAACTCATGTACCAAACAAGTTTATTGGAATGATCAAACTCAGACTATTTTTTTTATTATAAAACTCATACTCATAGTGAGTCCTGGTAGTTAAACCAAATTGGCAACCCCCCTCAATATACCCCCAACCAGGGGTGGTAATTCATGTGTGTTGGGTCGCTATCGTGTCGACCTGTTAGTGACACGATCCATTAAGACCCGATATGAACACGACCTGTTAAGGATATGGTAGGTGGTAGATATGAACACGACATGATCCGCTAAGCACTAAACACGAACACAATATGATCTGATAAGAATCCAATGTGATAAACACGATAACACGAAACCGACACGAACACAACAGGAAAATGATTTGTAAGAGTTTGATCTGATAGAAATTTGATAAATAAAATAAAATATAAATATTTTTATTAAATTCTTAACGGCTAACATAAATACGATTTGTTTAACGGATAACATTAATACGACATGAATCCAACACGAACACAACACGAAGTTTTTGTGTCTTTAACGGGTCGACACGATTATGATAGGAATCTGTTAAGACTCAACACTAACCCATTATTATCATATGAATTTTGTTTGGACTATCGTGTCGTATCGAAAATTGCCAGCCCTATCCCCAACAATTACGCCACGTGAATTGCTGGCTAAATAAATTAATTAAGATGTTAAATTTGGTACTTTTGAGAGTTTTAATTGCAAAGAATTATGTTAGATTTACAATGTCAAAATATTATGAAAAATTTAAAGAATCTGTTAAAAGTTGCGGTTTACCCCCAAAAGTCCTTTCACGTGCAATTGTAAATTGTAATATGTAAGCTATTTCTAAAAATGCAGTATGTAAGTGTCCTCCATCCTCGAGTAAATGAAAAAATTAGAAAGTCATGGATCTTCGTTACACCTTATATTCCATTCTATATTATACCTATAATTTTATTACTTTTTATTTAATATTTCAATCCGATAAGCTACAACCATTAATGTAGTTTATTAAATCCAATAGGAAATGATAGAGAAACTCAAATTGCCAAGCAAAATTAAGGAGTCTTCATCTTTACTCGACCTCGATCCTTCTATTACATGCACTATGAGATTGGCGTCACAGATAAGTATTTTAGCAGACGAGAATTTGAATAAACAAGGAGATTAAATTTGAGGTGGAAAAACATGGTAGTCTCGGAATAGCAAACAAGAGGTAAGGATGAAAATGAGTAAACAAATAAACATATGGAATTGGAGGTTAAGGGCTTGCAGCAGCATTCATGGTTGTTAGGCTTTCGCCACGAGATTGGATCCTCTATTATTATATTAGTGTTGTAATCTATGTTTTCGCCTGCCATTCGCACAACGATTCATAGTCAGTCCCTACCAATTTTGGTGTTTGATATTTGAAAAGAAACGTTTAATTATGTATCATGCATCACTTGGTTGTATTCGTCTTAAAAGTAGTTAGTTGCTCTTTTATTATCAAATTATAATACTATTACTTCAAAACATTAAAAATTAATAAATATGGATATTCATACATTGTACTTACCGACTGAATATGGGGAATTCAATTGAGTGTAAAAGAAATCAATTCATTTAGATAAACACTAGTAAAGGTAATTTCTGGGTAGGGGGTTTAATGTTTGCAAACCGTGCAGCAGTGAAGATGAACATCCGCATACAAAAGGTATGTAAGTAACACACAAACATCAACACATAATAAGAGCAATAAAATCAGAAAATTTGATATATCAATCCTAACCTGCAACGCACAGGTGAATGAGTCGCTAATCGGTTTTTCATCGCTGCAGATTTCGCAGGTGAATGAGAGTCGTCAAACGGCGTCGTCGTGGGGCCTTGTAGAATTGCCTCCCTTTGCTGGAGGAGGGGGAGAATCTCCACGTCGCTGTCGTCGGATAAATCGATCAATATTTTGGCGGTGCTGTGGTAGTCTTCGACGGAGATGGGGTCGGATTTGGCGGCGCCTCTCTTTAAGGAAGACGGCGTCGTGTAGAGGATGTTGATCTCGTCGTCGTGTCCGATTTCCATGAAGCGGCAAGGGAGGAAGAGGGTTTTTGAATATTTATTTATTAAGAGCGAAGCTAATAAATAAAAAGAGAAAACGAATACGGAACGATTAATTTCAAACCTTTTCTTCTTCCAAGTGAAATTATCAAATTAGTCCAAGTTATTGTGGATATGGGTAGGAATAATTACTCCAAGTTTTATGCAGATACAGATATGATGATCAAATATGTGGACTCTAAGCTTTGATATATTACTTATGGCGATATATATAATTAATTTGATATGATAATTGTATTAGTAGATATATTATATATGCTAATATATATTTATTTGACTAAATATATTAATAATTGTATTAATTAATTATAATGTGCAAATAAATACTGCTATATGTAATACATCTTATAATTTGCCACCAATTTATTAATAAGTAAAACTCCATTAATGTTTCTTTCAAATGATGGCACTCGGAAGGGTTCTTAGGCTGAAGCCATCCGAGAGGTGCGACACACCGGGACCTCAAAATTTTAGAGGCACCAATTTTTTTTTTTTTCGAAAAACAATTGATATACACATATAATTAAAAATGATAATATCAACCTAATTATAATCATCTTTTAACATCACCCAAATTAATATTAAAAGTTTTAAAGGTAATATCGTATTTAGCAATATCACAAATTTTAATTTTCACACTAATATATATTTCAATCTCGATTCTCAAATCTGCAGCATAGATAGAGAAAAAAAGACTAATTTCTCATCTTTAAGCAAAACATGATTTCTGGAAAAAATACATTTTGAAAAAATATCTTTAAATATTTTGTTACATATCATATTATCATTTTGTGATACAAAGGAATATTAATAAAGAAGAAATTAAGTGCAACTAAATAAAGTTTCACTTTTGAGAAACCAAGCAGAATAATTAGGCAAATGTTTCAATGCAGAATAGGAAAAGTTCCAATTTGACGCTTTGGGGAAAATGCTTCAAAAGTTTCAACACTTGAACATGATTGGCCAGTGTTGGGGGAGTTACAAGGGATAGTACGAGGTGCTGGATTGGCGGCTTCACGGTGAATATAGGATTTTACTCCATAACAAGAGCAAAATTTTGTGGGTCCTATATGGACTTCCACTCACATGGAATATAGGAATTCCCCATCTAAGTGGATAACATGTGTGTTATTTGACTGATTTCGGAATTGGGGGCTCATTGAAGAAGTGGAGGAGCTTCTACACTTTTTTTTTATAAAAAATTTTAATTTGAACTCGTATAAATTTTGAATATGCAATACACCTTTTATTATCTATGGAATAATTTGAGTCTCGTAAATTTAAGAAACATGTAGATGATATAAGTGATTCTATGACAATAATATCATTTATAGCTATCTTATTAAGAGCTTCATTTTTCTAGCTCGCATAGGGCCTAAAAAATATCAAGGCCGACCCTGATGGCATTGCACATATTTAATCGTTCATTTTAATGTAGGTTAAGGATCAAGTGGTTTAGGCTCAAGTGCCATCCAGGGAGGGTGTTTATAGACCATGTTAAAGCAGTACAATGATCAATTTAATAATATGCGAGTGGAATTAATTCGAAGATTTTCTAGCATTTTAATGTATGTCATTTGTGGACCACATGTTTTTCTTATATTATATTAGGGTTAGAGCTTATCATGGTTTTATTAGGATTAGGATTTCCTAATTTGATTAGAGTTGGTTTTTATTTTTTATTATTATTATTGTTATTATTATTATTATTATTATTAGCTACTGCTTGGATTAGGGTTAGATTTACCTTGTTCTTGCCTATATAAAGTCATGTGATAGACGAATTTTATGGAGTTCCTGGATAATAAAATTACAATTTTTTTTCTCTCCTTGAAGATTATTTGAATTTCTTTTGATTTTGCCAAGAAATCCTTTGTCAATTTATCAAACAACTTGGACATCAATATTATAAAGAATCTCGCTTGGAAGTTGAATCGGTGCAATATTAGAAAAAACAGTGTATTTAATTTCTTTAAATGTTATATACTTCGTATTATAATGATTTTTTCTATTGTTGTAAAATACGTAATGTACGTATACCATTGTTGTTAATAGATTAAAGATTTTTAAACTTTTAATGTTTTACATGCTTAATAAGATCTTCTTTTCCCCTCCATTTAACATGTTGCTGCACTACGGTCGTAAAATGTAATTTCAATTAAGCATCGATGTCTTCACTTTTTTTTTTCTCGTTGTTTTTTTTTATTTTTTTTTTATTTTTAATGTGAATCATTTAAGTTCTTTGATCGTCAATAGTTAACTCACACGGAATCATTTCCAGTTGAACTCTCCCCCTTATACATATATAAGCTTTTTTTTTCTTGATAAGAAGATTAAGAACAAATATCAACTATTGAGGTTGAAGATTGGAAGATTAAGACTGAGCATGAGGTTGATACGCCTAGATCCCAGAAGAAATAGAGTAACTTTTTTATAAACTGAAATAGCGCTAACATTATAGACTCATATGTTTGTCCCTCAATAATCTCTCCAAATCATGCCTCAGACTAAGACGAATGACTCCTACAAAAAGAACATCTCAATAAGGAAATAGCATAATCAAGAAAATAACTGACTCAACAAAGAAACAACTAGATTAGGTAATAACTGAATCAAGTAATCATATAAGGAATTATTCTGGAGCAGAATTTGGAAGCTTCCTAGCTAGGGATCAGAGGCCGAGGGAGTTCAACGCATATGGTGATTTTTGCTTCATCAATTATATCACCATGGCTACCAGAATGTAGAAAGAGCACATCCCTGGAAGTCAAGAAAAGCTCCTGCATTAGGCTTATCATGGTTTTATTAGGATTAGGATTTCCTAATCTGTTAGAAAGGCTTAGTAAATTACCCAACTACTGCATTATAAAAAACTAAGCTTGCAGGGACTAATACATGCATACGGTTTTCTAAAATAAACATGTAGAAACTAGCTGGGGCAACTTAAGAATATCAAAATGGAATCGTTTTGAGGTTCAGATACCATACAAAAGCACTTGTGGCAACATTTCTCAGAGCATGGAACTAAAAAATAAAAGCTAGTTCAAATGAATATATAGTCGACTTACATCAGGGATCGATTCCTTTGCAATATCCACCACCCACGTTCCCCTCCTCATCAATTTAGCATCCAAACGGAGAACAGGAGCTTCGTCTGAAGGGTTCGGTTGAGTGGTAACATCCTGACCTGGAAATGCGTAGCAAACTCGGGATCTTGGCAGCCAATTCGTCATGTGAGCTGTTAATCCAGTAAGGTGAGGTAAACCTGCCTGTAATGGGATAGCAGGGGTTGGCGTGTTTGACGTCACTTCAATACGAACACTGACTGGAGCAATTGTTGGATTCGGCATTAAGAAGCGTTTCATCACCCACTTTTGGGCTACCCACATCTCGTTCAAGTGCACAAGTTGAGAAGGTGTATTTTCAGAATTTAGATGCAAGTAATCTAGAAAATAACCTGTTTTTATCATCTCCCGCTACAGATGATAGGAAGGAAACATCAAAAGGCACATGTTATAAATATCACATATAAGCACACATGAATTAAACACGAGAGAGCTTACTAAAGGAATCTTCATCCTCTTCTTAATCTCCATCTGCTTTTGAAGAGCTGTCTTAGCTTTGGATGTGATATTTCGGGAGAAGCCCCCATCTGAAGCTGTCCCATCTGTACTGGATTTGCCAGGATGCTCATGAGATCTGTTACTATTAACTCCCTTATTTTCATTCTTGGAAATCAAAGATACCTTAGTAGCAGGAGAGTCTACACGAGCCTCACGGAAAGAGTCGGTTGGAGCAAGAACTTGTCCAGTTGTAACCCCCCGCAACAAGAATATCGTCATATTTTCATGTAAGAATGCAATCACAAGTTCATGGTGATGAAAGATATATACGAAGATGAACATAACAAAACAGCGGCACAGCCTTTGCCAACACAAGAAATACTTGCAGAACCCATTCTTAACTACTAAAGGTAATTTCTCGGTTAGGGGTTGAAGCAAATGCATATACACATCTTCTATTCATTTTAGTGTTTGCATACCTTGCAGTACCTTGCAGTAGAGAAGAACATCCATATAAGCTCCACAATTGTAAAAAATCGTACATTCACACCTTAAACACGAAAACAATAACACCACCAAACATAAAAACAATAAAATCAATATAGATAAAAAGAAAATAGTAAGAAAGAATGAAACCTGCAAAGCATGTACGAGCAACCCCCGGATTTGGAGACATAAAATCTGCAATTGGGGCACCTCATCCGCCTCTCCGATTTAGCAAGATTCAGTAGCATTATATCCTCATTGCTCCTCTCATCTGCCCTCTGCTTCTGAAACTCGCCCCACTCGTTCCCCGAATGCCATGACACACAAATCAGGCGGTGACACTGTTGAAGCTCAGAGAAAATGTGTAGTTCTATTTACGAACAAAATCGATTACAAATGATGATAGCAACACCTATTTATAACCGAAGATACAAAGCAACAAAACAGAATGAAAAATATCTCCATGTGTGGAACGCATGCACTGATATTCCCTCGCGGATAGATGTTGTGTCACAAATGACGTGGCAACTAATAACCGTCTCTAACAGATCTGTTACACCTTCTTCCCGCAAGACGGAATGGTGGAAATCCACCAAGCTGATCTTGGACGGCAAATCACGAAAAGGAGAACCACCCAACAACTGCGTAAACAAATCAGCAAGCTGGGACTCAGAGCGAAGAAAGCTGGGCAGAGCAAAGCCACGCTTGAAATAGTCCCAGACCAAATGGCAGTCAATGTCCAAATGCTTGGTCCTTTCATGAAAAACCGGGTTCTTTGTGATGTGAATGGCAGCCTGGTTGTCACAAAAAAGAGAAATCGGAGTGGGAACCTGAACACCAAAATCAGCTAACAGATTAACAAGCCAAACAAGCTCACGGACCGTGCAACTTAAAGCTCTGTATTCCACCTCAGCACTCGAAGTGGAGACAGTAGATTGTTTCTTGCAGCGCCATGAAAGTACGCAGCTTGGCTGGAACCTGCCCTTTATTATTTAACAAGTAAACTCATGTACATTAGCAGTGATCCTCCACCAAAGTCAACATGTATTGGACATTTTCCAAATTCTCTGCTCGAAACATCCACATGGACTAACTCAAAGAGTTGCAAACTACGTCTCTGTAGCGTGGGAAAACTATTCCAAGTCTGTTTGGCCTCACAACAGATCTGACAAGAATCCAAACTATGCATAACACTGCTTGTACAATAAGAGGATAAAGCAGGGATATGTTTCATAGTGGTGCATGAGGCATGTCCTAACCGCACATGCCAATCATAAAAAGATGTTGCAGTACCTTCCCTAGCGGCACAAACCATGTTATCTCCCGACCTTTTGTCATGCTCCAAGACATATACCCTTCCCATCAACTAAACCATTCCTAAAATATTATCATTTAAGCAACTTTGAATAACACAGTGAGTTGAGAGAAACATGAAATGTACCTTCAGATCTTCACACAACTTCGCAACAGACAACAGATTATGCAAAAACTCAAGAGCATATAACACTTTGGTGAGAATAATATGCTTATTCACCTCAGCTGTCCCACTATGGTACACCCATTGTATAGCTCCATTAGGTAGATGCACCTTCTGTGGAATATGAAGCTTGGTGAGCGTTCGCATAAGTGATGAATCCTTGTAAATATGAACACTTGCACCAGAGTCAATAATCCATTTCTTCTCTCAGACTGGTGAGGGAATGCTAAATGCATAATGTCCAGACTCCTCTGAGATACCCTGCAAGGCAATCATATTAGCATCATTTTTTTTATCACATTTTTGCTAAAATAGCTTGCTGTTCCATGTTGTATCTTGTTGTCAATACCATCACTGGATTCAGTCGTATGAGATGCAGATCCAAGCTCAAATGGTGCGGCTGCAACCACCATATGAGCTGCACCTCTTTGTTGTTGCCCCTTCAACTGTAAATACCAATTCGGATAGCCATTGAGCTTGAAACATTCATGCATCTCATGGCCACTTCCCTTGCAATGACTGCACTTCAACTTTTGTCGTCCCTCTTTACTCTTTCGCAGTTTGAATCCATCCTTCTTTATGTATTCCATTACCCCTACCATCACGATTTATACCTCCGTTCACATTCATAACAGATAACTCTCCTGATCTTGGAAAATCAACTTCCATGAGCTTTTGATCCTCCACCTGAAGCACTATTCCACATGCTTTACTTACTGTTGGCAATTTCTCATGCTGTAAGATCTGGCTCCTAATTGACTCATATCCTTCATTCAATCCCATGAGGAACTGTTTTAGTCTCTCATTTTCTTCCAGATCTCTCCTTATATCCGCCGCATCACAAGTATATGCGACTCTAGATGCAGCACATGTGCAGATTGCTTTAGGAATAAGTAGACTCAGTTCATCCTAAAGGCTTTTAAATGTATTAAAGTATACCATCAAACTTTGGTTTCCTTGCGAACACAACACTAATTTCTTCCGCAATCTATACACCAGTAATCCATTGCTACGACTGAACCTACAACACAACTCATCCCACAGCTTTTTCGCTGTATCTAGATACTCAAATGCACCAACCAGGTCTTTCAAAATGCAATTTAAGATTCCATCTTGACACTACATAGTCTGCTTTAAGCCATAACGCTCTATCAGGAGAATCTACATGAAGTTCTGGAAGCGTACCGTCGATAAATGCGAGTTTGTTCTTCGATCCTAATGCTTGCTTCATCAATCTACTCCAATTATGGTAATTCGTACCATTTAAAAGCACATAAACCAACTGTAGAGCCGAATCTTCCGAAACATGAAGCTGATAGACGTCGTTCGCTTCACGTCCTACTTGATTGGCTCGATCATAATTTTATTGTCGATCACGTTGTGGATCCTCCATGTGTGACTCATTCAGTGTATCACCTTGATCTTCTTCTAAAAGAGCAGTCCAGTGTTGACGTCGTCCTTTAGCCATAAGATGTATTTCACATGGCTCTAGATAGCATGTTGAAGCCCAGAGAACAAAATCGATTACAAATGATGATAGCAGCATCTATTTATAACCGAAGATACAAAGCAATAAAACAGAATGAACGCACGCACTCATTTTCCCTCGTGGATAGATGACGTGTCACAAATGACGTGGCAACTAATAACCGTCTCTAACAGACCCGTTACACCTTTGAACCAGAACCATCTTCATGCTACTTGGAGAAAGCTCAACAGACACTCCGGCAGTCCGACTCCACCAAACCATTACCATCACGGGCGTCAATCAACAAAGCGGAGCAGTCCTTGATTGTCTCACATCGATGGGAGATCGAGGCTTATGTTAGTTTATAAAGGTGAGGGTATCCCACCCTTACAAGCTGGTTTTGTAAGGGTTAATGGAGCCCAAATGATCAGCAGTTTGAGATATAGTTCCGGGAGAAGCATGTTAAAATTGTCCCACGTCGACTGGAGATCGAGGTCTGTTTATAAAGTTGAGAGTATTCCACCTAACAAGCCCCTTTTGTAAGGGTGAATGAAACTAATAACAAGTTTAATACATCGCCCGACCGATCCAAGACCTTCTTCGGCAGAATCGCGCGGCACTGCTGCGGCTCCAACGCACCCAAGAAAGGGGCAATTTATCCTTGTAATGTTGTCTTGCAGCTTCGCCACCACGTGTTGAGATATGC
>AYJT01111773.1:0-13558 GCA_001278415.1 Ocimum tenuiflorum
GAACCGGAACCGGACCGAACCGGAACCGCGGCGTGTGTAGTAAATTGAGAAACGTTTTGAAATGATTTATGTGCAAGACATCCCTAACTTTGTCCCTAAGCATGAGTCCATGTCCATGTACAAAATACAAGTGAAATTTGAAATATAAATATTCTAGTAGCTCCTCGATTATTCAAGAATATATTGGGGCACACGCCACGTGTAAGGCTATCAATAATCCACGTCCACCCCCAAATCCACAGATTTTTATAGTCCAACTCCAGAACCCATACCCCTATGATCTAGAAAGAATGGCGGAGAAGGAGATGACAGTGGTGAAGGGTTTGGATATAGAGAGGTACATAGGGAGATGGTACGAGATTGCTTCCTTCCCATCCAGGAATCAGCCCAAAAACGGCATGGACACCAGAGCTACCTACACTCTCAATCCCGACGGCACGGTTCACGTTTTGAACGAGACTTGGTCTGATGGAAAGAGGGGCTACATCCAAGGAACTGCCTTTAAAGCTGATCCCAAGAGCGATGAGGCTAAGCTTAAAGTGAAATTCTATGTGCCCCCTTTTCTGCCTATTATTCCTGTTACTGGGGACTACTGGGTGTTGTTCGTTGATAAGGATTATGAGTATGCTTTGATTGGTCAGCCTTCCTATGGGTATCTATCTCAGTTTTGATTTTTCCGTCGCAGATTGTGTGGTGTTGTGATTATGGTGGTGGAATGTTGATTGCAGATTCTGAGCAGGCGGCCTCATATGGAGGATGAGATGTACAATGAGCTGGTGGAGAGGGCTAAAAGTGAAGGATACGATGTGAGTAAGCTGCGCAAAACAAATCACTCTGAAACTCCACCTCAGGGTGAGGATTCACCCAGTGATACTCAAGGGATCTGGTGGTTGAAATCCATTGTAGGGAAATAGCTTCTCCTCCTCCTCCTCCTCCTCATCATCATCATCATCATCATCTTGCCATTTTTTATATTCTCTGCATTGAACATTGCTCTCTCTCAACCTCACATTACATTTTCCATGTAATCTCTCTCCCACTCCTCGATCATGCTTCAACATTACACAACCTGTTTCCTCTAGTGTTAAAAAAGACGCTACACTTTGAACCGAATTCAAAAGTTGAAAATTATTTTGTTACAATTGTTATCTCTGATTATATATTTTTCTAATTAATTTGAGGGAAGGGAAAGGAAAGATCCATTCATGGGTAAAGACAGTGACAAACAGACAGGCCATATAAAGGGAAATGTTGGTTAATGTTGTGAATATACCTTACGCTTTTCTTTCTGAGCACTCTTACCCAACCAAGTATCACAATATTTGGTTATTTACTATAATCTCCCGTCGGGGATGTGTCAATACCATTGGCGACTAATTATTTCTATATATATGGTTGTGTTAATGCGCAAACTGCTCTTAAGATGCAAATTAAGCACACATCATAATCGTAGGATAATGAGATTGACGGTCTTGATTTGTTTCTGTCCGCTTGTATATGTACGTTGTTTTTATTGCATATAGGGTTATATTGGTAATTTTACAATAATAATTCACGTCATGACAATAGAACATATATCCATATGCAAATGGTTATATAATATCATATGCAAACATATAACATATCATATGCAACAGAACATATATGATTATGCAAATGAATATATTATTATATATAATTAATTATGTCATCGTATGTGTCAATTGTTTGAACTTATAAAAAAATTTGAGCAATCATATTCAATATGAATATCGTATTGAATATCGTTCGAAAACTTATAAAAACATCTTTAATTTAACACATGATAGACGAAAAAATAATTTGATTTAAGTGAATTACAGTCGTTTAAAGTTTTTAGCAATTCTTTAAGAGGGATAAAAGAGAAGAATTTAAGATACCTAAGCAAATTACATAAATATTATTATTTAAAAAAGTCAGCGAAGTCAACCAATGAATCTAGATTGTGCGATCACACAAATGAACGAATGAGATGCGTACTTAATTTGCATTTAAGATTTGGTTTGCATATGATTACAATCCTATATATATATATATATATATATTTCCATGAATATAAGCCCCAGTTAGCAACGTCCAACGGTAAGGCATAAACAGACTCAACGAACAACTCAACTTCAGTTGAAAAAATGATGATGTAAACTGTATATAGGTATTGCTATATCACCGCCACTTCCAATCTGCCAAACACGATTCACCTTCATCTCCGAAGTGATAAAAGAGCAACAGCTAAGAATTAAGCCTCACAACACATTACAGGAGTATACTATAAACACTGCCAAAATTCAGCACAACAACTTGGCTATGCATGAGATAATGCCCTTCCTTATCATACATCTATAATACAGTACAGCACTGATTCGTCTTCTTCGCCTGCTTGTAGAACATCTGTTTCAACAAATGTACCCATCAAGTATGTACAATTATATATTATCCAAGAAAAAGAACTTCATAATTTTTCTCTCGTATCATCAGCAAAGAGATCTTCACTACTTCTTGGTTTCTATTAGATATGTTCACATCATTCTTGGAAATGCAGCTAAAGCATATTCTGTAATCAAATACGAATTCGGCATACAGAGGAGGACCACAAACAGACTTCCTTTGAAGATAAAGCAATCTCAAAACAGAATGAAACATGAATAAAAGGCTTCGTTTGACATCTGACTATATCTCAAGCATTTGAAAAATAAAGGAGAACGTTAACTGGATTTAGGGGCTAGGCACAAAGTGGAACATATATTTCTTTGGCAGGGTAAGGTTCTGGGACAACCCAATCAATCCCAGACCTTCCTGCTCTAAAACCTGTATACAATAATAGATCTTATGCAATTAGAATCGTTAATCCACATGAAGTAAATATCAGTGGTATCAATTTTTTTCATGAAAGATAAATGTCTTTCATCCTTCAAAATTAGTTAGAATATTTCCAGAGAAATCAAATCAGGATTAAATGCATGTGGTGCTTAGTAGGTTGTGTTGAATCATATCAGCTGTAGGACAGATACAGTAGGTTTATGGTTCATCATTCGAGTGATTTCAAGAAAATGAAAGAACATTAATGCACTATTGGCTGTCAACAAACCTGTGAAGCTGCACTGAGATCTGAACTCTTCTCGACCAAACTATCTAGCTTCTCACCTCGTGCTAGCACGTTATCAATAGTCTTGTGCTGAAGAAAAATCCAAATACACAGCATTATAACAATTAAAAAGGTAAAAGAAAAAAGATGAAATCTTCAGGTAATACAACGATATTAGTATCAGATTGTATCTAAAATTTAAGCTAACAGAGCCCAGGATTCCAAACATCTAAGCACAATGTTTACTGGAGTCCCTTTTAGCCACTCTCTAGATGGCATGTGTGCATACAGGAACGGGAATATATTTCACCTTCGGTTTATGAGTCAAGCGAGAAAAATGGATGACCCAATAAGAAAGCAGTTCAGTAGTATTAAGAACATACAATAAAGAGTGTTCAGAAAAAGAATATACAATGATGTATTATAGTAATTTTAGTATCCCTCTTCAAATTAGTACTTCTGAAAGAAAATATGAACAAATTGTTCCGTCAAAAAGAAATTTAGAAGGACATTCGTAATACCTTTCAGCTATTCATTGTAAAACATTAACAGTTCTTGGAGGCAATGGCATCACCTTCTAATTATATTACGTGCATTTAGGCAAAGATAGATATTTCTATTTTGGCCATTATTTTGTTAATTTTTCTTTTAATTGGAGATAGTTGGCTGCTACTAATATGTACCTGCTCTACATAGTTTGAGTTGTTCAAATGGACATTTATTGGAACCTAATTATAATAAATATGTCCGTAATTTTGATAGATTTTTTGCAGAGCAAAATAATAAATTTCAATGCTTAAAAGCACTTCATAAATATAATAAGCAGATACAGGCATATAGCCCAGTGACAAACAATTTTTGTGGTGGTTATATCCATCTCAACCAAGTAATAACACTTTCGGTAGCTACATACAATCTTCAATATACTGCAAAATATGGGCATTATTTAAATAAATTCTCTTTTGTTGTTGAGTGTAGTTGAATAAGTGAACAAAGGCAAGCTGTGTACTTCAAAATTATGAGAACTTAAAAGAGTTGGAAAAGAGTACTTACAAGAATAATCTTAGTTTCATCCAACTCCCTCATTCTTAAAGGCTTGTCCGCCTCGGCAGGATCCTGACCATTTCAAGGCAAGAATTAAATAAACTATAATACAACGTGTGTGTGTGTGTGTGCGGAAAGTTAGTATCACTGTTGAATCCCATCAAAGACCGAGCATACCTGAAATTTGGCAAGCGCCTCACTTATATAGGGCCATTGTTGAGTGTTATCAGCTTTTACACTTTTTCATGAATCGCCAAAGTTCTTTACATATTCATCCAAGACCTGCCAAAAAGTTTCATTCAACTTCAGATTAAGCCGTAAGGTCTTTTATCTAAATAATAATTTTTTTAAAGAAACCAAGGAGTTTCACTGTAGCATGGCCAAGTAGAGCCTGGATACCTGGTTGAGCAGTGAAAATGCACTCCGGACAGGGTAATGGTCATCCATGAACCCCAATGCGCACAATCCATTTTGATTATACGAATGAACCTTGTATTCTGATTTAAAATAAATAAAAGAAGATGTTTACATTTTTTCAATTATTCATTGATCGCCTTGCGGAAAATTTGTATAAAGATTGATTAATATGTCCAACAAAGCGGGTCTGCATCACTCCCGATATCGAATAATTCAAGTAAATATGCACTCTACTATATCAGAAATGAAAACGAACACTTCGGAAAAAACATAAATTGCACTTCCTAGTTCTCTGTCAGGCCAGCAAGAGCTCACGCTCCCTCTACTCTCCTCTACTAAATTCAAAATCCCAACTTGGAAGGGCAATTCAGTGCCTATCATATTATATTACACTATGGTCCATTATGGAGTTAATATCGAAACCTCAAAATTCATGTGTATACTAAAGTCGGATCACTCTTAACAGAACCCGTCAAATACACATAGAAGATCAAGAAACAGCAATTTCTTCCAACAATCAAGTGTGATACTGAACAGCAAACCACGAAGCAAAAATCGTCCCACGAGAGCATCAAATTTATAGAAACAGAATCATCACGTGCAAAACAACTTAAATTGCTTCCTATAGAGCACCAAAAAGAATTCCTAAGATAACCAAGAAAATTAACGGAAACCCTCTTGAACCACCAAAATCCGGATAATCCCCAACCTAACTAGACAATTAAACTGAAGAGAAAAACTCGAAGAATCAGAGGAGAAGGGACCTTCGTGCTGCACCGATTGGCGTTGGCCGGTGGGAGTCCGTTTGGCTACGGTGCAACCAACAAAAATGATGAACTCCTTAACGCTGGAGCGCTGGAAAAAACCGAACTGCTTACGTCGGTGGCGTTGGCCAATATAACCGGATCCGCAACCTCCGGACTGCATTTCAGCACCAGCAGGGCCGTGATCTTCACCATCTATCTCGACTGGACTAAAAAAAACAATTAACCTCCAAGTTTAATGGTTTAGGAAAGCAACAATGGAAGAAAGTTAGTGTGATTAAATTCTTTGTTCCCTTCTTTTAGGTGCCAACTTTACAGTGACTTTGGAGAATATTTTTAGGTATCTTGTCCGTTGTGTGTTCATGTTGTACATAATAATTTATATTAGATATTTAGTATTTATTTATGTCTTAGTTTTAGTATTATGATATTTTATGATATATATTTATATTTTAAATGTAATTATAAAATAATTAATTTTTTATAGTTAATAATCATTAATAATTTAAAGATAATAAAAAAAATTAAAATTAAAAATAGATATTAAATGTAAATTAATAAAAACTCACTGTACACAAAATTGTAACAGATAATCAATACCACCTTTACACTATCACGCACAGATGAAGCGGTGTGGATTTTTCATTATATCTTTTATATTGTCATTTTGACCAATTATCATTATTTTGATTTTAGCTTCAGATCTAGTCAAATAAAGCTAATAATTAAAAACCAATAAAATGTACTCCACTTTCGTACTATTAGTTAGGGGTGACAATTCATACTTGTTGGATCGTTATCGTATCGATATGTTAGTGATACGATCCGTTAACCCAACACGAACACGACCAGTTAAGGATATGATCGACACGTCCTGTTAAGCACTAAACACGAACACGGTATGATCTGCTAAGAACCCAATCCAATATATACGATAACATGAAATCGACGCAAACACGACACACAAATGATACGCTAAGAGTCTGATCCGATAAGAATTTGATAAATAAAATAAAATATAAGTATTTTTATTAAAATTTTAACGGGTAATACGAATATGATTCGTTTAACGGATAATACGAACATGACACAAATCCAACACGAAGTTTTCGTGTCCTTAACAGATCGACACAAACCGGTTATTATCGATTCGGTTGGGTCATCGTGTCGTGTAAAAAATTGTTAGTCCTACTATTAGTAATGTAATGAAGAAAGTAAATGAAAATAAAAATTCTTAAAATCAACTAACTATCAAAGTTAATGATATAAAAGTAGCATATTGTTTATTAAAGTCGTTTATATAAAGTAAAAGTAGTTGGTATAAAAGAAATTAGAGATTTTGATTCATGGCAATGTGATTAAGATAGCGCATGATAATGATATTGTTTGAGAAGGAAGAAGCAGCGACGCAAACAGTGGCATTGAAAAGGGTGAAAAACAGAGACAGGCGTGGTGGGGAGATCTAGCTGTAAACATTTGTTGCTTTTATTCATAATTATTAATATGCATTTACTGCTCATCAGCCTAAAAACAAATCAACACCACCGTATCTCTCGCTGAAACACAACCCACTTCACCCGGTGAAAGAGAGGAGAAGAAGAAGAAGAAGAAGAAGAAGAAGAAGGAAAGAAAGAGATGAGTGGGAGATCGTGGAAGTGCGCGTTGGTGATATTTGCAGTGGTCTCAGGTCTGTGCGTGTGTGGGCCGGCTTTGTATTTTAAGTTGAACAAGGGTTTCAAGTCTTCGTCTTCCTGTGCTCCATGTACTTGCCACTGTTCTCCACCTCAATCTCTCTCACAACTTGCTCCTGGTATCTTCTGCTTCTGCTCTTGTTTTCTTTTTCAGATTTCTGCAATATTACATCTTCGATGATTTTGTAACGTCACTCTAGTTTTGCTATAAACTGAACTGTGTGTTTCAGCCACCACATTTGCTCCTTTAATTTACTATTCTCTTTTGGGGAAACTCGTACCGTACGATGCATTTCACCTCTCCTTCCTTTATTACTAAGTGGCGCTCTTATTGGAGATGGAACACCATTTGCAACAGAGGAGGAATGGAATCTCACGAATTCTTAAAACCTATTTATTATTCTGCTCCTTGCAATTTTTACTCCAATATCTATCTGATGCGTATCAGTCGTCGTTTACTTATCGAATCCATTATATAACAATTATATGTTGTTGAATGCATTGCAGATAAATGAGGAACAAGGAGAAAAGAAATCCTAGCTTAAAATCTTTTTTTCCATGTTCTGTTATCTGGAACTGATTGCAACTCGACACACAAATTCATAGATCTTGAATGAAATTTCTCTTAGATTCTCAATGGGTACATTTAGTTGGTTAGAAAAGTCAATTTGGTTGACCATTCCAAATATTTTAGTATTAATTTCTTTTGTTACTTTTGCAGGCTTGGCTCATCTCTCCGTTAAAGGTAAGCATTTTGGGTAGGAGTTGGCATTTGGAAAGATGGATATTGCAGATTGTTCTGATATGATTTTGACAGATTGCGGAAAGGATGATCCTGATCTCAAGGAAGAGATGGAGAAGCAATTTGTGGACTTATTATCAGAAGAGCTAAGATTGCAGGAAGCTGTAGGAAAAGAACACTCCCAACACATGAACATTACTTTGAGCGAAGCAAGAAAGTCGGCTTCCCAATACCAGAGGGAAGCTGAGAAATGCAATGTTGCCACGGAAACCTGCGAGGGATCCAGAGAACGAGCCGAGCAGCTGCTCATCAGGGAGAGGAGGTTAACCGCATTGTGGGAACGAAGAGCTAAACTTCTTGGTTGGGAATAATTGTAACTAACCGTAAACCTAGTTAGCAGAATCTCAACAATCCTAATTTATTCTCTCAGCCTATTAATATGTCATTTCTTGCTGCCATGATGTTGCTCTTGAAAAAACAAAACAGAACAAAAAACCGCATCAGATACAACTATATGTATATGACAAACAAGAATCTGAATGTATCTGGCCACTGCTGGAAGCCTTATTCATCATTTCAACTCAAGAAATCGAAGAATCTCATTGCAGTAAACCGCAATGCTCAATACAACTGGGGATTCACAAGAGAAAAAAAACTAATAGGGCTACACTGGAGGTTGCTACAAGGATTCTGACAGTTCAAATACAGACAGTTCTGAAGAGAGTTCCATATCTGCGCAGTTGCTCCATGAAGCTGCTACATCTTCGTTATATAACTGGTCCAAAGGAGTAACCATCAAGCCCACCAAAATCTGCATTTGATGCTGTTTCATCACGTTCCTACACATCAACATAACAGGATACGTTAGTATGAAATAGTACTTCTTTGTATGGCAAGTAGAAAAGAAACAAGAACGCACCCAAATTTCGGTATTTAAAGAAGAGGCCGATGTGTAAAAAAGAATATACAGAAATGGTTAAAATAACAACAGAACTGTGGCCAAAAGGTTCAGTAGGCACAATAATGTTTTCTATGATAGTGCAATAAAAGGTATATGATGAATTGATAGTGCAGATACCACCATCAGGAAAGGTATCTTTCAGAAAAAAACATAAAATCTTTGAGGATATAGTGTTAATATGATTGTCTACCCGCTTGATCATAGCATTCACCAATTCGTCCAGTGAATCATAACCTTGAGGAGCAAATCCACCCTGTAACGTTGATTGCTCAACCAGGAAGTCCTCGTTAGACCTTGATATGGATTCTGTTACCAGCTCTCCATCTTTATCCTGCTGCATCAGAGCTGAAGCACTTCCAGTCGATCTTCCACCAATATGCGTATCCATATTCTGGTTCAAGACTCCGCTACCCTGGTCAAAACTCCGGCCCATGTTAGACACGATGCCATTGGCGGGAAATTGGGAACTGTGAGCATAGTTCTGTCTTTGCTCCACCCAACTTTGGCCAAGGACTTGATTCATACTCTGAAAATCACCCCTTGAGCCTACCTGGCACTGCCTTTCTCTTGGATATTCAAAAGGCGGTAAGGCCACTCCAGAAGAAAGACCAATAGGGTTGTTCTGTGCATAAGGACCATTCGAAGAATTACTGTCTCTTGAACCATTTAAAAGAAACTGACTACGAAAAGGCTCAGCAGAAAGCAGAGGATTTGCGTGCATGTTAGATGATTCAACAGTATTCTGCCAGTTGTCATTGCATTTTGCAGGATCCAGCAAATTGGAGGAGCCAGAAACTCCTCTATTGAAGGATTCTGAGGTAAAAGAAGCCATGTTATCGGCAGATTGATTCCCAAACCCTCCACCGTTCGGTGCTTGTTGTGAATTTCCATTCCGCACTGGTGGATTTCTTGTGGAGCTGTTTAATAAGTTGTTCGAAAACATCATCGAGTTGTTGATAGCATTTAAATTTGCAGCACCTGCACCGACCTTATTCTGTTGCAACTGATCCAGTCCACAAGGCGGCTGAATATCTTGGAATAGACTTGGGTTTTGACTGGGATTTGGAGCGACAAGATGCATTTTCCCAAGTGAATTGATGGAGTTGCTCAAGTTTTGAGCTTGACTTGGCTGGACTAGTAGTGAAGATGGAGTAAGATTACGAAGATTTGCATTTCCAGGACTGTTTAGTCGACCAAGCATGCCACCATTTGTATAAGGTGATAATGGGACATGAGGCAGTCTAGCTCCGCCCAAAGTTCGAAAATCTCCAAGCCCATCGAATGAACCCGTATGCATGAAAGGAGCATCCTTAACCCCAAGCGCAGCTGCCATGTTTGCTTGTTGGCTTGCAACGGTACTAATTCTTTTCAGGTAAAGCCTGTACTTCTGCAAGAGAAAACAAATTGCGAGAATTACCTTTAAAAGAGAAGATAAAATAGAATTTCATTCATCATTGCTCAACAGTTTTTTGGAACTCAAAAGCAAGAAACCCCTTGGTGTTCATAATTTGCTTGAGGAACAGCCTTAGGTAATCAGCATATGGAGAATAATTGGTGAGTTTTCCAATACTTAATAACTGAAAGGTTCCTAAAACAGACAAACAAATGGGCATTTGTCCTAGAAAGGAGGCTATTTCGCCACTGAAAGAAGGATGGAAGACCTATTCTAATCATGGCTATTTACGACATGCTTTGAAATTATACCTTTGAAGTCTATTCACATAGTCAAGCTCACTAACAGCCTAAAATGTTAACGACAATTTTAATGAATAAAAAAAGTATTTTAACTTGGCCAAGGGAAAAGAATAGGTCAAGAAGGAGCTTTTAGTGCCTGAAGATGGCTCGCCACATTTTCACGTGTAAGGCCTTCGACATTCATCATGTCTAGAATTCTTTTGGGAACAGCCTCTGCAATAAGAAACATGACAAAAAAGTACATCAAGAAGTGAATCAGACGGAAAATCTGCACATATCCAGAAGTAATGAGTTAAGAGATCTCACTTTCAATTCCCAACTGATTAACTGCTGCAACAAACTTCCTATGAAGCTCTATCGACCAGACAACACGAGGCTTCTTCTGTGTCCCAGGGTCATCACATTCATGTCCATTGTCTTCGCTGTCGTCATCATCATCTTTTCTCTTTCTATTAAATTTACCATTATGATCAGTCTGTCCTGCCAGTGGGTACCCAAGATCTTCTCCACTTGCCTGATGAACTTTGTCTTGATCACTCGATCTATTCTGGTTCTTAGAGTCGAACTTTTTTCTTCTAATTACATGCTGCCAAATATTCCTCAGCTCCTCAATCCGAACAGGTTTCACCAAGTAATCACAAGCACCATGGGTAACACCTTTCATTACAAGCTTGGGATCACTATTTGCTGACAACACTGCAACAATAGAGCATCAGAACAAATTACAAGTCGAGTAGATAGCTATTACAAAACAATTTGGCTCTAGGATTTATAGGACTTGGTGCTGAATTTATTTAGAAGAATTCAGTAGAAAGGACAAGATGGCTAACTTACTGATAACAGGTAGATCCATTTCAAGACCAACAAGTTCGAGAAGCTTGAAACCATCCATGTCGGGCATGTGCACATCACTGATCACCAGGTCAAATCTATCCTTGTTTTCCCTTATCATCTGCAATGCAATCCTTGCCTGGCTAGTTGTAGTGACTGGGAAAGGGAAACCGTTTTCAAGAAAACATTAAAGTTAGTTCTTTATATAATTCACAAAAACATTTCACCTATTCAAACATTACATTAAAGACTGCAGTCTTCAGACTGGATATTATTGCGAATTCCAATGAATTAATATCCTAGATTAACAGAGATTAATTTAGAAAACAATGAAGGAACATAATTTTCAGACCATATAAAGAGGACAATACATTAAAATCTGCCAGAATAACAGCACCTTACGGTGAAAGATCACATGACAGACAGTTCTTATCTCAGGGATATTTAAAGCATGTTTTTTTTTTCGAAAATATAAATCAAAAATTCAAAATGAGGGCTGATTAAATAAGCGAGAACTGTTTATGAGACACAATAGTCATGCCTACAAAGGACATAATAGTTAAATGACTATGTCATTCAATTCAAAGATTAAAAAAATCCCGAAAGAAGAAAGATCGAAAGGAAAATCGAGCAATTGGGTCATGGAATCAATAACCTTGGTTGCAGTTCTGAAGAATATGTGACTTTTTAGAATGATGGAAAATGTTAGAACCGCAGGCAAGAATTATAGAGCCAAACCGTACGTAGCAGTTGTCAGAAATCATGACAAACAGGGCATCGAATAATATAAATTCAATCACTACTCCTAATGCTCAGACAATTCAAACCGAATATCGATACACAATCAATATACGACGACTCAATCAAACTCAATGTTCAGATTTTTGAGGCAGCAAAAGAAGAAAATCGAACCATTATACTGGCATTTTCTGAGCAAAGTTTCCAATAACTTCAAGCAAGTTGGGTCATCATCAACAGCAAGAACACGCAGCCCCGCTGGAAAATTATCAGCATCACCCCTAATTTCCTCCACAATCATTTTTTCACACGGAACAGTCGAGGTGGTAAAACCCAAAATCAGAGGCTGAAAATCAAAATCAAAGACTAAAAGGTCACTTCTCCCAGCTTTAAGACGAGGAAGTGAAGAATTGACTGTAGATAAGAGAGATCAAGAGGGAAGCAGAGAGCAAACCGTGTGTGGAGAGAGATGGAAAAAGACTTAATTGAAGTAGATAAAAGCTGTAGGAGTGGACAATGATGATGATGGGTAGTGCAAAGTGAATGGTTTCTACCCAACAAAACACCAAACCGTATCAGTTTTCTTCTTTTTCTACAGTAGTCTTGCTGTGAATGTAGATTTACTCTCTCTCTCTCTGTTTATATGCTAAATAATATGTATGCATACATGGATGTGTGCGCTCTATCGGAATAATGGAGCTTTTGTTTATAGTCAGCTTCTTCCAACCCCTTCCATCTCCATAGCATGCAATTTTTGGAAGTGGAAGACTTTTTTGGGATATAATTCAGTGTTCAGCACGCCCGCCAGAGTTCAGTAGATCGTACTGCTCTGAGGATCTTAACCGTTGGATTTGTATCAGCCAATATTTTCCCCACGTGCTGTTTTTGCGGCGGTTCTCAAAATTGTTGCTCGGCTATGGCAAATAGTTGAGGTTATTTTGGGATTTTCTTAAATTTCTGAAGGACAACCTAGTCAATCAGAATCTTTTTGATAATTATATTCTTATTTTCCCTTTTGTGGAAATCAATTGGAGCATCTAGTAGTTTGAGATATACCTGATTTGAGATGAGAAAAAGGTGTGCTCTTTGACATAAAGAAATGATCAGCTGCCTTCCCTTCAAATTAAATTATGATTAAAAAAGAAGAAAATACGCTAGCAATCGCTCATTGGTTTTGATTCGAGTGTTACAAGTCCACGAGCTTTCATTCCAGTTTGAACATAGAAGGCTGGTTCAATTTTCACACCATTTGTAACAATCCCATTTTCATCCAATGCTCATATGCATTTGTTAAATAAACTTCATGACGAAAAAACATTGTAACAATTAATTGAGATGCAATAGAGCTTATTTGATTTTTTTTTTCTTTACGAGGGTTGAGGGGAGGGGTTGGGTAACGAATAATAGGCATCTCTCATTAAAAAGTCTTTACATACGCGTGTCCATCACTCGATTGGGGCAAACTAATTTGAAATGTGATTTGGATGGATAAAGCATAATGGAAATGTATCACATTCTTATTTCAAATAAGCTTTACAATTAGAGATGCCGCGGTTCCGGTTCGGAACCGCCGGT
>AYJT01111781.1:0-11074 GCA_001278415.1 Ocimum tenuiflorum
ATATATGCAGTCTCACTCTCACAAACAGTTAATTAGAAGGAGTCTTGTTTTTCGCGCCTCAACTCAAAATCTAGTTTGTTTTACCATATAGGTCAAACTGAGAAGCGCGAGTTATTTCTACATCCTCAAATCGAACCCTTTTCCTAGTTGTTGTTTACCAACCATTCTTTAGAGAAATCGGAAGTAGGGTAAAGAAAATTAACAGATACGTTGAGCGCCTAATAAATTTTAAAACTTTTAATTAGAGATGCCAGCTAAAAATAAAATGCGTTTTTATTAAATAAATCTAGCTATCACTTCTAACAATAAAATGCATCTTATCATTAAAGTGGCTATTAATACTTATAAGAGCATCATAAGTGATACTCCATATCTAATTACAAAAATGACCATTATTTAAAATTTTCCATTTGTTTTTTTCAGTATTAGAAAGCGATTTATTTACTTAACAAAAATAGAGTTGAAATCGTCCATAAAAATTATAAAAATATGGAGGAAAGTGGGATATATGAGGTGTCTCGTCCAAGACATTTGCTGATCTTGAGGAGACTTTTGTACCAATCATTCATATTTCAGATTTCACTTTTGGCTTTTTTCTATTGTCCTAAAGTCAAAATTACAGTATTATATGATGAAAAAGTTTGGTATATATTAATGAGAGTCACATATTATAATATTCTACTGCATAAAGCTCACTTTGTGTGCATGAGCAAGTTGACAACTTGGAATCGTGCACTATGTACAAACCTTAAAATATTGTCCTAGCTGGTTTTATTTTTAGAATATTTATTGTGTGTCACGAACACGTAAGTTATATATACCTACGATAAACAATATTAGATAGTTCATTTGAATGAAGCCTGTACTGTTGTAGGTCATATTGTTGTGAATTTTGGAACCTAAATGATTCAACTGAGTGATGGAAAAAAAACCTAAGCAATCAGCCTTGAAAGGTCGTCACAAGGCAAACGTATTTGCATACTTTATTTGATTGGAAATTAGGATTACATTATACAAAATTCTAATCTCGCTAAATGAGATAAATATGAGAAGTTCTATGTACAAAAGATCTCTTATTTTAGTCGTATCTAAGCTAAATATGCATGTGTCCTCGCATCCCTTAAAATCATCGTCGGGGTGCCACTAAGGGTTGGTTGTGGTCCTGATTTTTTTGGGCCAACTCAAATCCTTCGCGGACAAAATCAATTGGACTTCAACTAGACCTCGAGCTCTTCTTTACTTCTGGTCAACTGAATTATTTTGACTCCCAACACATACAATCATGTGGTCACTATGATAGAATTTTTATATGTACCGCAATAAAATTGCTTTCGATTTTTTTTTTCCGAACAAATTCAATTGAACGTTTGTTCTAGCTAAGAGTGTGATTTGAATAGCTCAAACTGAAAAATATCAGAGTAAAATGAAGCTCGTAATTTTATTTTGGACTGACGACATACCCACTTCACCAATATAATGAAGAGGTGAACTCGAACAATTTTGGTTGACGATCAATTGAGGTCAATTTAATTCAACAATAATTGTTCATAATCAATTATCTAGCTGTTGACTTCAAATAAATGTCAGGCTAGCTTTTCATGTTGCCTGAATTATAGTTTGATATCTCTTATTTTACAAATTTTTAACAATTATTTCTCATTTTATAAGTTCTCATTTTTATAGCTTTCGTGAAGATGATTGTCTTGATTAGAGTTGGTAATTTCAATCACGACATAACAATCGAACAAAAATTTTCACAAAAATGATGGGTTAATATTGAATTTTATCACAGCGAATGTGCGACGCGATAATCTGGATTTTCATGTTGCATATTAACCGGATATAAATAACTCATTAACAAGATTTATAAATCTATATCGTTTATCACATTTATCATACCAATTCTTGTCACCTCGTGACAATTTACAAAATGAATAGGGTAAATAACCTGCCATAACCCAAATTTAAATGAATAGAGTAGGATTGAATTAAATGAATAGGTTAACTTGTCTAAATCATTTAGGCGGTTTAACAAGAAACCTCTTCAAATATTATCTTATGTTTGCATTCATGTTGGGAAAAACGGATCAGATGCGTGTTTGTAAGAGTTGTCGAACCGGATTATCTAATATGCATAAATTATCACCCTTCTAATCTAATTTTATTTTATATAAATAGTCTACGAACTGCCAAACCAAAGCGTTATGGTAACTTGCTGCAACTGCTAAGATATTAATTATTATAAGTAAAACATAATTAAATGAACAACTTAGTTACGGCATTGTGACAATATGCTTGCAACTACTTTAGCTTACTAATTAATATTAGTATAGTACGAGATAGCAATAATTTTATCATGCATTACGTGGTGCATGCATTCATTTAAACCACAAAATCTTTTTTAAGGATCTTGTTTGACATTAACACTACTATTTGTGGTCTAATCATATTTAGTCTAAATATTCGTTCAACACCATAAAACATATTATATTATTAACTCAAATAAAAAAAATGTTACTTCGTACTAGACCTGTGGAAACAAGTTACAAAAAGAACAGCAGGAATAATACAATGCAGAAACAAAATACAAAACGAGAAAACAAAACAAGCCGAGTTGAGAGGTCCTCTTCCCGTAAGACAAAATAGCCCCGATAGTGCTCACGGATATGCGTTTTGTCCTTAAAGGTAAAACGGCTTCGTCCTTGTGATAACAGCACTGCAGACACACAAGGCTCCAGCGAACTAGATGAAGACGAGAGCTGAGTTGCTTAATTTCATATGCAGACTGGTGTTGTGCAAGTAGGAAAAAAACAATGAACTTAGACATGTTTACTTTTGGGCATGTCTCACCAGGGGAGCAATTGCCATTTACGGCAAGTTCTCTTTTCGGTCATTCACCCATTAAGGTAAGGTTTTCATTTCGACCAGTTACAACCTGACTGACACGATGGTGTTGGTGCGCGTGAGACCGTAACGTCTGAAACATCTACACAGGCCACGCGTTCGAAATGTACACGCACGTGCGCCACTCTTCGTAAGTAACATCTAAGACGCATGCGTACCACGTGCCACATCATGGCAGCACACAGCACCAGGACCGGGCATGGGTGCTCGACCCTCCGCCTCGCCCTTAAGGCGGGCGAGCGACGCGGTCGTGGAGGTATCCCCACATTACTATTATGGAAGCAATTGTTATTTCATAATGGGATTAACTTCATTATAAACATGTCTCAACTTCATAGAGAAATCACCAATGTGGGATAGTTAATTACATTTTTAATGTATTCCAACATATTTCCTACAACACCTCATTTACTACACCAATAAGCCAACTTGGAACACCTATTTCTCACTTACTGGAATTTGATTTTGAGAAAATAAATATATCACGATCATCTGCGCAAAACGTAGATCGACCATGCTCTATTTAATTCAGTAAATTATATATATCGGCCCTTGAATTTTTTTACAAAACTCCTCGAAGTCACGAATTCCAACAAAAATAAATAAAATTTTATAAGGAAAAAATGCAATATTGAAAGGTACATGCTAGAAAATGGGTAGTTTAGGTGTTTGGATCCTCTATTTTATATGGTGTCACATTATCTACTACATTATCAAATTTATTAATTTTTATTTAATATTTTTTCTTAAATTTAAATGCCAAGAATTTTATATAAATATTTGCAATTATTAAGTGAAGCTGATTCTACCAAAAATAATTTATAATATTTTATTTTATTTTATTTTATTTTATTTAAATATAAAATAATTAACTAAAAATAAAAATTAATATTCACTATATATGCTTACGGGGTAGGATGAATTCTACTTAATAATAGTATAAATCAATATGAAACATAAGATATTAAATTTTAAAAAATATATCTAATATTCTTTCTTTTTTTGAAAAAAAAAATCAATGATATAGTGGAGGATGCATCACTATAACGCGGTATATGATCTTGTTTAATACTTTAATTGGTTGATTTAATAATAGAAAGCTCGAACTTGATAATTTTACATATTAATTAATAATTTCAAATATATTATGTGTTCCTATTCAGTAAACAAATAATTATTCAATTATTTGGGGTATATATGATAAAAAATGAATGCTTTACATCAATAAGATCGTGCCTATGAAGCCAAGACTGCCGAGTCGATTATAAAATTAATAAAAATTATAAAATTATAATGTCGAGCTTCGCTTGATTAATTATTTCAAGTCGATTTTAGATTTTCTAGAACTGATCCGAGTATATTACGAGTTGATTTACTCGAATTGATTCAGTAATTTACACCTTTATGATTGGTATTTATTTAAAAAATATTTTTAAATGAATCCCTTAATTAGTTGTCTCAATATTTTAATGTGTATGTATGAATGTATTAAGAGCGATAATCTAATCAATGTATCGGATAGATAATCTAAATTTGGCATTTATCAATTGATTTAAAAAGAGTTTTAATTCATTACATATTGTGGTATTATTATAGGATATCCAGTTGATGAAATGAATGTCGACCTCATGAACATTCTACTCAACTTTAAAGAAATAAAAGCAAATATTTTATTACTTGTGTTCAAATTCAACTTGCCAAATTGGCCAATAAAAAGTGATAAAAAGAAAGAAAAGGTAACGGATATTATTTTTTATTTTTTTCATCTTTTAAAAAGTTTGTGGATTACTTTTAAGATTTCAAAATTAAATGAATAAAACAAAGTTTATAAATATAGAAAATAGATCGTATACAAATTAAATATCACATAAGAATTTATAAATTGATATCAATCATTTATTTTAATATTTGGACAATTAATATTTGTTTTTTTAAAAAAAATTATTTTTCCAGATCTACCAATTAATGGTTTTTAGTTCAAGTAACTATTTTTTGTTCAATAAAAATATTTTTGTAAAACAAATAATATGTTCAACTTTAATTTTTAATTTTAATAAAATATTATAATTCAAAAATATTTTTCAAAAACAAACAAAAAAACTCAACCGTTCAATTCTAAAATCGTCATTTGAAGTCATTATTGGATTTCACCTATTATTTTATGAAAATGTTTCTTATTTGATTATGTAAATGATTTAGGTCGATCAATTTATTGATTTGACTCAATTGTATTCCATTTGTATTTGGCTAATGTGAATGTATATTTATGTTCGTCTTAATTTAAATGGTCTTACAAAAAATTTTACTTTATTTTATTAACTCTAAACCTCTTACTTTATTATATATGGATTATAAAAGAAGAAAAACATGAATGCAGCTATATTGGTACCTATTATACTTTTTGCTACCAACTTTGGGAGCATGGGTACCCAATTTATTGCAGTCCAACATATAATTAATTAGTTGGAAAATATAATTAAAGAAGAAAGAATAGAAAGTACCCTGCAATAATTTCCGATTATTCAATATTAATCCAATCAATTATCCGTATAAATAAGTCAGTTAACTATAAGGTTTCAGTCCATTAATATTAGTTTGATGTTACATTCATTTAGCCTATCACATCGGAATACAGGTGATTAAGTATGAATGCAAATAAATCTGAACGTAAACAAAATACGAATAAAAAGATATTTTTTTTAATTGACACCATATTAGAGATCCAATAAGGACTAGTACTCCCAAAGTGAACAAAATTGTCGTTTTAAAAAAACAAGTGGACAAAACTATTACTAATCAAAGTTAATTAATAAAACAACCTAAAAAGCAGTACTCAACGCTAATCAACAGGGATTTATAAAAGCCTTAATTTGTCGTTATGGACGGCCTTTTGTCAATCAATGTATATATTTATGTAATCAGATTTAATCTCTTAATTAGCTAGAGCCAAAAAGTTTGCTGCTAATGATGTATTTTAACCTTACAATCTGCACTTAATCACGAGGATTATCACGTGCCATCTGTTCTCTAATTTTGTAGTTTAAAGTTGACTTTGATTCTTAACTACATTTCTTAAAAAGAAAAAAAAATAAAACTAATATTTGATTCGATTCTTTAATTATAATTAACTTGTCACTTACCAACGCGCAACTTGTGCATATTATTATTCTTAATTTGTTGTTAAATGAATAAATTTATTAATTATTATAAATTTTATATGAAGTTTTTATAAAAAATTAATTAATTATTTTATAGATATTAATTATATTTAATGTAAGAATTTATAGAGGGAAGTGGGAGTATTATTTTAATATATAGACAAGATATATTCGTAATAAAGTGCTAGGCTCTGTTCTTGACTCATATTTTCGAGCCCAGACTGTTCCATTATTAAAATTTATAGTTTTTATTTAATACTTTTGTAAATTTTTTAATTTATTGTGATTTAAGTAATTTTACAAATTCTACGAAAAGTTTATTCCACCAAATTCGGGTATATAATAAATTTTAGTATTTAATTTTAAATTTTTTATTTATTATTTTATTATTAAAGCTGATAGATTCAAAATTAGAATTTGTGATTTTTAAAATTCAAACGTTTGTTTATAGATATTATTCATAGTATGTTATAGTAATTTGTTTATTTTTATAAAATTAATATATTTGATTGTTTTTTGTTTTTTGAGAGATTATATTTTATATTTGATTGTTGAGTAGGAAGTGGAGCAGATGGGATCATTTTAAAGTCTATGTTTGGATGCATAGTCTATTTTTTCCTAATCAAACGCTACTTCAACCCCAACTCTTATTATGTATTAGAAATTAAGATATTTTGATAATGTTAGAAACCATATCAGTAGTTTAGAAATGCACTTAACATGTAATATTGTATATGTCTAATCTGAAGAGTTGGTTCTACTACGGTAGCTGATCTAGCTATACCATCCCAGCTGTGAGCTGTACAATTGGAGTTAGTCAGCTGAGAAAGGAACCCAACTACAGTTCTTCCAAAACTGGCAGCTGACTCAAAATTAGTCTGACTCCAGAGCTGATCTCCAAAAAAGAGAGCTGATATCTGAGGAATTCCTCATTTTCAAGTCAAAAATCAAGACCAGTTGTCTTTTGGACAATTGAGACAAAAGAAAGATAATCATAGTTGACTTTCGGAATGTTCCTGAAAAAGTACTCTAACAGTAGATACTATCCAGCGGTCCATAATCAAAAGCTGATGGACCTGTGGATAAAGCACTAAAAAAGCCTTTTGTAAGTATAATAATGGCTCTATTCTTCTGACAACGGATTTAACATTTCATCTCAGGCTTTTCACCTGCCTCCCAATTACACTATTCAAATCCGTCAAGTATAAATAGAAGAGAAGAGCGAAGAGTGAAGCCTACCGACCTTCAATCTGCAAAAGCCTATTCTCGTTCTTCATTCTCAAGCATTCAAGCTCTTTGAGTTCTCTAACTCGAGACCCACCAGAAGTCCTCAGCTGTTTGTTCAGTCAAGGATTTCGAGACCGTTCTCAGATTCCATCTGAGAACACCTTTCCAAACCTGGCTCACGTTTCTGAAGGGAACTGAAACCTTCAATCGCCGATCTACAAAGCCTAGAAGGTGGACTCCAGTAAAGCATCAAGATCAGTCGTACCTGCGACCGATAGCCTCTAAGCCTTCCGTTTCAGAAGAATCATAGGTAGAAACCGTGCTCAAAATAATGTGTATAACAAAGATTAGTGAATTCCCTTCTCTAAAGGAAGAGAGGACATATGATTATTTGAATCCGAACCTCTATAAATATATGTGTTTATTTACAGTTTTATTACATTTCTGCTAAGTATTTGAAACCCAGCTACTACACCGTAGCTGGAGTATAACTGTAATAGACCCTAACTGACAACACGACAAACCTCTTTAAGAAACACAGCTGACTTACTTCAAAGTCAACTAAGATAAAATCAAGTCTCATTCAAGCAACTATTTTATTAAAACTAACGTTTCGGCACATTACGCATATTTGATTTGGGATCAACATTATGTAAATAGTCTGATATTTTATCTAATGTGTTTAAATAAATGTTGTGATAAAGTAATTTAAACAATATTAGTTTTTGTTTAGTGTGTATATTAAAAGAGTAAAGCAAGCAGACTAAAAAAAAGGAGTAAAATAATCTAAAAAAGTTATGAAAAGTTATTTATTTGTATTTTTTAGTTGAGGAGAGAAGGAGAGATGAATGTGGAATTTATTTTAGAGGGAATCTCTTCTTTAAAAAAGTTAAGTCACTTTTTTTTTAAAAAAAAACAACAACATCAAATATTGAAGTTCGGACCCGTGATCTAGTGAATATGGACAAGACACTTTAACCACTTGCGCCCGAGTTGAGGGAAAAATTGACATCGCGAAATGATGCAGTAATTTAATTGGAAAAATTAAATTCAATAATGTAAATAACAAAATTAATCAACGGGCTTACTCTTTTATTCATTAGTGCAGTAAAATGATGTTGAAATACACACAAACAAACATTAAACGTAGTTTTATCATCGACATAATTAAGTATAACAATATATGTAAAAAAAAAATTCACAAACTAAAATTGCTTTCATTAATTCATTTAAATGATGTTAGAATTGCTTTCATAAAATTGCTTTTACCTCGTAAAAAAAAAATCATTTAAATGATGTTAGAATGCACGCAAGTAATTATTGCAATAAAGAAATGTAGCTAAAAACGTACTCAATGCCTTAATGGTGTATGTAAGGAAATAAGTACTTATTACTATTTTTCCATTAATGCTAACTTTCAAATGTGTGTGAGTAAATATTAAATGCAAAAATATAACTGAAAAAAAGTATATTAAACTACTAAAGAGTATACTACAAATAAATTATAATAAAAACTATATATGATGAGTTTGATTTAAAAGGCTTACGAAATTAGTTTCTTCAATTTACATATTTCAAATTGTATTGTGTTTCTAAGAAACCCCATTATATAATAAAAGGAATAAAATTTTGGTACAATAAATGTAAGATATATTTTTTGTGAAAAGGATAATATAAAATAAATTTATCACATAGGTGACAAACTAATACAATTGAAAAAAAAAATACATTAAACTAAAAAATTATATACTGCAAATAAATTATGACAAAAACTATATACAACAAATTTGATTTAAAAGACATTGATGAGATTCAATTTTACAATCTTTTCTTTTTGTATTAAACTTGGTTATTGGGCTCCATTCACCCTTACACAATCGACTTATAAAGATGGAATACCATTACTTTCATAAACTAATACTGTTTCGATCTCCCGTGGATGTGGGACGACATAATTTATTATTCTGTTATATGACCTTGTTGGAAAACTATGTGAGCAAGAAGAAGTCTCATAAAAAACTCAGTTTTATCGTCCCACAAAATCCAAAATTAGAGTCTCCCTAGCCATAGCTAGATTCTCTATTATGATGAGAGAGAACAAAAATTGTCTCCTTCAATCATTTAAAATTGGGAATTAATTGCTAATTAAGTTTGTGTCTATCAATCTAACAACAAGATTTGACGGATAACGGGATTAAGGGTGGGGAACTCTCTTAATTAATTTCACATATGCCTAAAAACAAATATATTATGTGACTTCCAAAACAAATATATTATGTGACTTGCATGCAATATTCGTTATATTATGTAGATAGAATTGTGTTAAAAAAAATTATTCTACTTCTTTCCCCCCGTTGTAAATTTCTTATAAAAATTTAAATTGCAATTAACAACCCAGTCGATTTAACATATTTCTTTGTATACTATTCATGAACTCAACTTTCAATTGCCATAAGGACCAAAATAATGTAAACATGCATTACAAATTCAAACAAATAATTAAGCTTTGATGACCGATCAAGTGGAACTAAAAAATGATATTTATTCTTATTTAACACGTTAAAAAGAGATTAGTTTGCAACTTTCTTTTTTATTCTGAACCTCAATCTACTTCATTCCACAGAAATCGGTAAACATACGGTTTTCAAACATAAAATTGACAAGAATCAACCAAGGGCCACAGGTAAAAAATACAGAAGTTATGGGCAATGAGAATAAACTCATTCAACGACAGAAATTCAATCTTTTTCAGTATTATTTCGGTATTTAAGGGGCAATTGTGTATTATAATTATTTTTCCGTCTTTTCCAAAATTGTTATAAGAATTTAAATGAATACGACTCTTGATTTAATTTTCATCTTACGTATCATATATGTAATTAACGGTAACTTTATGATGTTTGAAATAAAATCCTTATACCGTGTATATTTACTTAAAAATAACATGAAAAATACCAACTTAATGATTATCAGCGTGGTATAACATACCTTAATTTTACATTATCTCATATACACATTAAAAAGTAATTTCAAAAACAACGACGTGCGTATATTAAAAAAAAATTATTACTCATTTGCTCATTTTTTTTACAGTACAATATTAAATAAATTCAATTCTCATATCACCACATAGACTCGAATCGTGACCTTTAAAATTATGGAAAATTTGTTTACCTACAGGTGGCAGACTACTCATTATTTGCTCATCAGTGCTGTAAAATGATGCTGAATATAATGCAGTAACTTTAATGTGAAATTTTATTGATTCATGATCGTGAGATGGTTGGATGAAATTTTCTGACGTAATCGAATGTTAACCCCCTGTGACCATTTATCACATGAACATTACCTATATATACGTAAAAACAAAATGATTGATGAATCTTGAATACAATATTTATTATATGAGTGCTGTCACATAAATCATAAAAGTTGATGGGCACATCACCATGAGTTCCACAAGACAATGAGGAAGATGATACAAATGCATATAGTATTGCATCTTTAATCCAACTTCCCCCACTGAGTATGAACCAAATCACCATAATTCTTGAGATAATACGTACTAGCTATTGTATCCAATTCTAGATTACAACAAGCATATCTAACCTAAATGGAAGCTCGTCTCATCAATTTGTTCAATCTTGCACCAACTAAATCACTCATCCACATCTCAACTAAACATCCCAACCTGTATCAATCTTGGCAAAACTCCTATTCCCTAAAGATAAAAAGTGTAACTGTACATTCAAGAATCAAAAAAAGCCCTAAACACCAGCCACATC
>AYJT01111793.1:0-14593 GCA_001278415.1 Ocimum tenuiflorum
ATGTGTAAGTGGTCAGTTTTGTGTTAAAGGTGCTTCATTCGCTTTTGATTCCGATTCAGAGTTGTAAAATTTGTACTCAATTGATGATTTAGTAGCAGTAGTAGCGTTATTTTTTAGGAACAATTCGAATTCAAGCGAAATTAGGTATGCGGTTGATGGAGGATGGTTTGTTGTGAGGGCAGAAGTGTTAGGGTTTCGAAAGTTTCTGTTTTTTGTTGAGTATTCTGAAGTGAGTTTGAGTTTCTTGGCGTTACGCTGCCTTTCCTTTTATTTTTCTGTTTTTTATTTTCTCTTACTTAACATAAACGCATATATGTTCTTCTTTATGGAGTTGTGGGATATCCATCTCTGAATTTCGTAATTTCTTGGAGTTAGTCTTAGGGGTTTCAGTTGAACTGAAAATTGGGAACATATTTTGGTTCTCTTTCTTGTAAATATGAAATTCTGCTCAGCATATGGCACAGATATGCCATGTTTAGAGGTCTGATAAAGACTGTGAGAGTACTTTTACAAACAGTGAGCTTTGTATATGGCACGAGGCAGCCTTTTTTATATTTGTGATGTTTTTGTTGTTTTACTTACTTTTCAAAGTTGGTTACTTGTTAGAGAAGTGGCCTGGAATTCTTGTGTGTGTTAATTCAAAAGGACAACTTGTTGCCTTATGGCATTGCTTGAAGGGATGCATATTGTTATTAATACCTTTCACTTCATTCCTCAAGTGTGTGCAGGCTAGGTATGAACAATTAGTCAATTAAGGATCATGCATAAGCACATGCTTTTCTCTCCTTTTGTGAATGTAACAATCACAAATTCAAATTTTATGCTCTTGAAGATATGTTTCGGTAAACTATATTAATAAGTTGGTTTTGTAGGCCTATGATCAGCATTTGAACATGATTCTGGGTGATGTTGAAGAGATTGTTACGACAGTGGAGATTGATGACGAGACATATGAGGAAATTGTCAGGGTAAGTTATTACGCTATGTCTATGACATGAAGTATAGTTAAACCTTTTGTAATATTGGCAAGCATGTAAAAGTATATCCCCTGGATGTTGTTTGTTGGCTGGCTCAGATGGCTTAGGTTCAGATTTGGGTAGCTCAATTTATTGAGTTATCCCACATCAAGTTATTTCTGTTAACCAGAAATATTATATTAAAGTGTTTGCATGCCAGTTCTGCATTGATTAAATTGTACATGTTTTCAGATGCATATTCAGATATTTTTGTTGCTCATTTAATTAAAAGATTCAACTGCATCTGATATAATAAGGAAAAATAACGTGTTCAAATGACGTTTAGGTACTACAATTATTTTATGGTTAGGCTGAAAGTGGATTGGCCAAAATTTTGTTATAGCCACTTCTTGTTTGTTAACAAAATATTTTGACTAGAATCACTTCCTCTTCTATGTGCCTAACGTTGCTGTTTTTCTATTCAAGAATTATATATGACCAAGGCCAAGGGATTTTTTTTATTAAGGTTTTCAGAAGTTGTTTGTGCTTCAAGTCGGGCTTTTCTGTAGAAAAACTATTGCAAAAGAGGGCATATGATATCTGTCCTTTTGATTGATATGTCAGTTCATGATTTATGTACCTGTCAAATATTAACTTAGACGCTTCTTGTTGCCTCTTCTGTAGACCACAAGGCGTACTGTCCCGTTCTTATTTGTCAGAGGGGATGGTGTCATTTTGGTCTCACCCCCACTGAGAACAGCCTGATGATGAAGATTTGCCGTCGAATAGCTCCCAAGACGAAAAGCTGAAGGTTTTCTTGTATAATTCTGCAATGACTCGTTAGTCTTTGGGACCTCAAGAAATTGGTTTAAACTTCCAGATTTTGTGGTGGTATTTACTTTTAAGAACTTCCAGATTTGTTGTCGGTGACAAAGTCAAGGTAGAAAATGCATTGTGGAGCAGCTGCTACCAGTAGAGTATCCATTTACGTGCTAAAATGCAATAGCAATACTTCTGTGAGATCAACTGTGAGAATCACCACACTCTTTTACTAGATATGCACAGTTTCCCTTCTTCTGGAATCGTATTACAGAGGTTAGATCATTTTCATTGGTTAATGTCTGAACCTTCGGACGGACCAAGAAGTTGCAAAATAATTCAGTAGAGCCATATTAGAAGTTCTTAAAGAAGGGACTTGGAGAAGAGTCGCAAGCAGTTTCATAACACAATGCCAAAATCCACTCAACGAATTGCCAATACTCCCAAATTACAAGCCCGACCAACCTCACAAAACTTGATCCCCTTATAAAAACTTATACTAGCATAGGATACACATTACTTTTTTCGCTTTTTTCCGGAAGGAATCTACTATGAATTACAACGAAAGATACAACAATTCAACGAAAATAACCAGAATTGCACAAGTTTATCTACGTCTTTGCCTAGCATAACTCGGCGAACCAAGCGAAGACTGAGAGTTTCTGTAGTTCACGCTGGGAGAATCCACCGCCCCTCTGAAAGAAGCATATGCTGCTTTGGCTGATTCTGGTAGAGAGTCCAACGGAAGTGACTCTACAAAGCATGCTGTGTTGATTCTTGTCCTTTCAAGCTCGGATTGAAGTAGTTCTGAACTGTATTGTTGGGCAAGAGCCTGTGCAAACAAGAATATAAACACGACATTATGTAAGCCGAATGCAAACCACATGCATAAGTATATTAAAGGGGGAAAAAAGAAAAAGGTATGTTCCTTACGATGAGGTCATCAGGAGATGCACTTGATGCTGAATGCCTGTCTTCTGCAAATGCGTCATCACTTCCACGTGTAGGCCGGCGCTGATGACTTGGAGTCTCCACAGACTCAGTTACGGTTTCTATAGCCTTCTCTAACAATACCCCCTGTAGGGACTTAAGAGAGTCCCTTGCATCGTTAGTGAAATAGGGATTCAGTATGGTCTCGAAATATTCAAGCTGCACAAATCAAAGAATATAATCAGTGAGCAATTAGAAACTGCTCAGTCGTCAAATGAGATACTCTACTTGTTCTCATCAAGCATTTACGCTTCTTTTCTGAGGCAATACAAGAATCGTTTTCATAACCTTTACTGTTTTTGATCTCTCTCTTTCTAAGACATTTTCTCATGAGAAAGAAAAGCATATAACTATATGATACTCTATTCAGTCAACTGCTCAGCAGAACTTATTAGTGGCATCTCCAAAATGTTGCATGGTATTTCTGATGAAAATTCAGACAAGACTTGCCTCAAGCATAAGCTGAGAAAAGCCACTGGGATCCAATGCCCTGAGATCTGTAGCTTTGTTTTCATTAACGAGACCAAGAAGTATATCAATCAGGCCTTCAACAAGAATACCAAGAACCTTGTCCAGCAAAGGCTTACATCCCGAGAAAACCTGCAAGAATAAAATTTCTTTCTTGAAAGTGGTCATCAAAGCAAAACTATCTAATGAATGGGAACTCTACCTATCACCAAGGGACTTCCTTAAGTTGATGCATAAAATATCAGTAAAGGATACAAAGAACTTCAAGAAATTCTCTCTTGTATAACAGGAAAATTAAAAAATGACTAAGAAAATTCAAAACTGAATTTTCTTTAGCTGAGAAAAAAGCACCTCCGCATGTACAGCCACCAAAGCATGAAGCAAGTCAACAGCGGCATCTCTGACTCCCTGCAAAATTTTTGTATCACACAGAAATACATATTACTCAACTTGAAGTCAGCAAAATAAAAAGAGAAGAGAATTGTTACTTTGACAGGAGGTGCTGCTCCCCACTGAATTCCAGAATCCAACAAGTAATTTGCCGCAGCTTCTCTAATCAAATTTGTCTGTGGAAAATAATAGCAGAATTGACGAGGTGAAAAAGAACATAAAACTAGTGGCAGGAAATTTGAAACCCAACCCACCACGTTGTAGTAGTTCACCCCAGTAAAAACATAAAAAGAGACGTAACTCTCATCCCCGAATAACAAACTTTTAGGCTCAGGATTTTTAAAAAAGCTAATCTTGCACATACCAATTTTATGCACCGAAAAGAAAACATTAATCAAATAAAGAGGAAGCTGTATGCAGAAATTTACACAATATTCTCTGGTTGCCAGGAAGATGTTCTTGGAACAAAATTGCATGCGAAGGTACCAGGAGACAGGATAAATCAATTTTTTGTATGATTAATCATGTTGTAATGTTGAAATCTAACGGCCCATATACACATCTGTCGACTTAATATGATATTCAGGAAAAAAAAAGACACGGTCCAGAAAGCCAGCTCGAAAGGCCTAAAATTTTCCAATCTGATGCTGTTACAAAAGACTCCCTGCAACTGAGGGAAAGAAGCCCTATCTAAAAGCAAAAGACCACGGATTCTATAAGGGAGAGCAAGATTAGAACCAAAAAACAAAGAAGCTCGAGAAACGGCAGCTAGTTTTGCAAGGCCATCGGTGTTATTATTGCCTTTATATCCCTATAATAGTCATAGTTTTGGTGTTAATCATGTATTTTGATTTATAATCTATTACTATTTTTTTAGGAAATATAATCTATTACTATTACTAAGAGCATGTGTTTTATATATCTATTAGAACTCTCAATCCACTGGTATGAACCAAACATCACAAGTTATAATATCTATCTATATGTCTCTAGAAAAGAAGCCTTATTGTTTCAAAAAAGCATTTTATCCCAATTATACACTTGATTTACTGACATTATTTTGATATAGAAGTCAAAGACTCAAATGTAAGTGTTTCAGAGCTGGAGTCTAAATATGGAAACTCTTTAATATAGTACATTAAGAAAAGCAAATGAAAAAATAAAAATAAAATATAACATCATACTGATTTAGTCTCAGTCACAATTTTAAATGCCAGTAAGCCCAGTTTTCTTCCTAAAGTATTATTTTGAAAACCACCAGCATAATTTAAGCAACCAAACAGCATAAAAAAACAATTTCAGATAACAAAAAAGCAAAATTCGCATTTTTGCTTAATTAGTTTGTTGTCTGAAATTGTGTTTGGACAAAGACCCAAACATGCAACTGCACACACCAAATCAATTTCTCTAAAGTTTAAAAAAAATGTTCCTTTATTAATCAATTCTTTTCTCCAAGTTCTTTAAGAACTGTGTGCTCAATATCTATCGGATTTTGCAGCATCTTCAGATGAACAGCCATCAGTTGCAGTTTCAAGAAACTTAAGCATACTCAAGATGTTTGACAGCTACTATGCTTTAGGAATATGTTACTTTCATAGTAAAGAAAACACTGCTTGCATGCAAGAAAAAAAAATATATCTTAATGTCATTCAGTCAAAACAACCAGATATCAGTCAATCAACTTCTACACTGAACATTTAATATGATTCCTTCCAAAAGCCTTAGGTGGAAAGCTCTTTGCTATTGATAACATCATAACGCAGATATCTGTTAGCAGAAAGGCCAACTAAGAAACCATGAATCAAAAATCATTAGCTATAACTCAGCTAGCAGACACATGCCATAAGCTAAAGACTGTCACAGATAGCCCAAATAACATTATTAATGGATAATTTTAGATCATTACGCATTATAAGAGAAATGTTTTTCCAAGTCTACCAAACAGAAGTTAGGGCCGGCATACCTTGGCTAGAGTATACTGTTCAATGACCTTCTCTTCAAGACCAGTAAAAGATATAACCAGCTCTTGAATGTCAGCATCCTCCTCAGCTTTACTCCTGAATAGGAAAACAAACTATTGAATGTTAATGCAAATATAGAAAGGAATGTTGTCAAAGCACGAAAGCAGGGGATGTAAGTCATCTTTTCTTTGGAGGCTCAGAAGACGTAGTATAGGCAAACCTAAATCGAGAATGACTGCAGCACTTTCTGAGAAACAGTCTTCTCAAACAAAATTTATAGAAAAGTTGACTTGGCACTTAAAAGTTCCTAGAGAATGGAATGTGCATTGTATAGCTCAGGGATCTTTTTAATAAGCAGACACAGTATACTGCCTTTTCATAGATATATAAGTGTTCCTTTATCTATACCTGAATTGAAGCCAAACATTTTTGTATTTTTCATACAATTCCTGAGCGAGTTCATCTCTGCAATACCCAATATTGCTCAGGACCATTAGCAGCTTTTGATGTGGATCAACAATACTACCAGGAAGAGGATCAACTGATCTCTCTGCTGGTTCATGGGAATATCCATTTTGGAAATGCAGGCTTCCGATGTTTGATCTATTCTGTGTAAGCTCAGAAGCAATGTGCTCCAGGCGACCTGTTTATTGTGTTGGCAAGAAAATAAAACATTTTCAGATCCCCATTATTCTTGATCATTTAATCAAATTTGACAAGTTTTAGTTTAAAGCTTAAATGGAAAGTTCATCATCATACATACCAGCAAAGTCCAACAGGCAGTTTAACAATGCAAGTCTGATTGATTCTTGAATTTCCTGAAGCTGTGCAAAAGCATCTTCAGATTTTTCTAATTCACTTTGAAAAGAACGACGCATCCTGAAAACAAGATCAAATGGTGATCAGTGAACAGATACCAAGTTGGGGACTTCTTATCTTGCTTCAGTTGTATTTTAATTTGGCGAAGAGTCATTTTAATTAGATGCCAATTGGCATGCAAGTACTAGATCAATGCATGAGGAATTCTAATTTATTAGATGCAGCCAGAGAAGGTTTGAAAGTATTATATAGCAATTCCTGTGGAGTATCATCCAATTTTAAATAGATGAATGGAAATTGCATGCCTAAGGTTTTGATTCTGACAAAAACACATCCAGATAATTACAAACAAACTGTTATTAAATTTTTTTGTTGGCATTACTATTATTTAAAATCCAAAAATAACAGATTATTTATCATCAGCATATATATGCATGCGTCCTGCATTTTAGATCTAGTTGGTGTCTTTACATTCCTTGCTGAAAAGCTAGCATGTCTCAGAAATATACTTTACAACAAGGCGGTCTAATATACAAGGTAACCCTGAACAGAATATCAATCCTGCCCATTAGAACATCGGCAGGAAACAGACTGTTGGCCCAACCAAAAAAGGGATCTTATCATCACTATTTAATGCCTCAAAACTCACAAAAGCAGGCTACAAAGTCGCTAGTGTGGAGTACCGGTTGAGGGACTTCAAGAGTAATGATGAGTGATGACCAAACCCCAGATCCAAATATGAAGTGAATTGAGTTAAAAAACAATTATAAGAAACAGGATTTTGTAGCTGTCAACGATGGAACTTTCACAAATTGATTGTTGGTGGAATGAAGTATGCTTTCAGTTAATTATTTTATTTTTGTGACCTTATCACAAAGACGCGATGTGCAGATAACATTAACTCAAATAATTTTACTTCTTACTGTTCATCTACTGCTAACTGCAGCTGCTTCAGTTCCATTCCTAAATGGCTGTGGTATATCCAAAAAACTGGATAATGGTTGATGATTTTCAGAGGTGGGAAATGTTGATATTATATAAATGTGCCGGTGACTTGAGTACTCGTCATGATTTTGGGGAATGAATGTCTTTGGCAGTCTATGTTCACATTATATCAGCATGGAGGTGATTCAGGTGGTGATGGCTTTATGGAGCTGGGAGACAAATTCTCACGGGAGAAAGCAAGGCAAAAAGGAGAAATGCCATGATAGATCATCCTTGCTGCATACGACTATCATGGCAAACCATAGAAAAATCAAGTGAAAGTAGACTTCATGAGGTGTTGACAACGCTCAGGCATTGACCAACTTCTCACCATTAACTCATTCTCCCAAGATTCAAGTTCATATCATCCAACTTTACCAAAAGATTTTCTCTATTTATTATTTTTCCTTGGTTGGGCAGAGACGAATTCAATGCAAAAGAAGTGAAAACAACAAAATAACACTGAATATGAATTCTCGCTCAGAAAACAGCAAAGGAAATCTGAATCCAAATACTGACTCATTGATTTGATCCATAGTTGATATCATAATTGCACGGAATGCCAGAGGCAAAGATGAGATGGAATATGGTGACTTGTTCCTTTCTAGAATAGACACAGGGACCCAAGATTCATCTCTTGATATCTCATCTATTGAACTCCGCATCCATGAACAAAGCCTGAGTATGTAGATTTTTGAGATCTCAAATTCAAGTGTCCTCAACACTGTGACTGCAATCAAAGTACAACTACTCAAAACAACCTCAAGTATAAGAATCTCAGTAAAACATGGATCTATAGGGACAAAAATTTGTTTTCCTGTTGTTCGGCATCAGGTCAAATCATACCAGCAATTGGAGGAGCAGATTCTTTTGCTTCAAAAGCTTGGCAAGCCCTGGAAACCTCCTTTACTGCATCATTCATGTGAGGACTGAGGATATTTGATTCTTCGAGATCACGAAATGTGCTAACAACCTGGCAAGAATATGTATACAGCAAATAAGAAATAAGCGATAGAGTTTTTATGTGAAACAAAGAGCTAAACTAATAGCCAAACTTAAAAGCACATTCAAATCTCAAAAGAGGATGAAGTAAAAAAGTCATTCAAAGCACTGGACTTAGGCTGTAAAAAAAGAAAGGTACTGGACTTAGACTCGTTCTGACATCAACCACCAAAAGAAATGGTATTACCTTTGACTCATATGCTGACAGAGTATTGCGTATCATCCCGGCAACTTCATCTAGAGAATCATCCTCAGATTTATTCATAGAACTACTAGTGCTTGTGTCAGCAGACACTTGGGAAGACTGAAGAAGGGAAGATGCTAATATTACAAGAAGAAATGACATAAACAATAAATTGAATTTTCCTGGAAAATAAAATAATATCCTAGACTGTACATGCAAAGAGACCAGCAAGAAGAAAATAATTGATATTGGACAAGGAAATAGCAGAACTAATGCCATAGTTTGATGACAAAACACATTATCATATTCTCATAATTGCGCACCAAGAGTCATAAGGTATTTATTATCCATGTTCAATACTAAGTAATTCTCCCATTCTTAATAGAGCAACAAATAGTGAAGAATGGATCATGATGTACTTTAAGGAATTATTATTATGGCAGGTAAAAAGACATATCATGATGACTACTTGTATGGAAATGTTGAGCTAGAAATCATCTTGTCGCGTTGCAGCCTTAAACATATAGAAACTCAAGTACCAACAATGTTAAAGCAATCCAACATGATGAACTTGACAACATACCTTTGCAAATTTCCCACTGGAAATGGAAAGTGCAACTTTCCAGAAAAGAGGTATGTGATTGATAAGCACAGCAGTTAACTGGTGGATATATCTACCCCGAAGAGCGTCAAGCTCTTCGCTAGTCATTTCTGTTGGGAGTGAATCTCCAACTAAATAGTGATCCATAGTTGACTGATATTTATAACAAAACATCATTATAGTTGTTGAGGACAAGGAAACCAGCTAATTACAAATATGGCCACCGTATATTTCTTGCACTTACTGATTGGTTAACATCTTGCTGAATTTGCCTCCACTTGGCATCAGATAGTGCTTTTTCACGCAGCTCATTTTGCAAATTCTCCATTCTCGCTTCATGTGCCAAAGTGCATTGTTCAAGCAACCCTCTAATTTTACGGTTCTGTGGCACAGGTAATACCAAATTCAGTGTAACAATTGTCCAACTGTAGTAGGGAGTCCTCTCGTGAAAAGTCACATAAAATGTTGTACTAGCACAAGACAACTTTAAATATCTTATTATATCTTAAAATGTTGCAAAAAAAGGCCCAGTATATGGAGAACAAGTATTATAGAGGCTTGACATTAACCAGAAATATATACACTATCAATTGCATCAAAAAATTCAATAGCTATATTAAGAACCAGGAATTTCTCACCTGTATATTCAAATAATGCTTTATAGGATCAGAGTCAGGCTCAAGCTCCAGTAGAAGTCGTACAGTATTTTCAAGCTACATGAAACATCAACCAAACATTAAGCTATCAACATAGACACATGATACATAGCAAGGCCTGAACATAATGAAAAGTCTGGGTGACAGAACTGACAACTGTATCTTATGAAATTCACAATAATCATGGCCCCTGAGGAAATTGTTCCTCCGTCCAATTTCAGTATGTTAAAATATCAGAGCAAACTGAGGCTCTTGGAGGGGCAAAATCTGCCTAGGGTACTGATTTGTTGAGCAAAACAATAATTTAGTGTGTAAGAATACAATTCCCACTCAATTTAACATTTTGTGGTCATGTTTCCAACACTTTTGAGTAAACACAAATAAAGAATACCATCCAAATAATAGGTGCTGCATTATGAAGTTCACAGCATACAATTTGGTAGTGGGATCTGTGTAAAATTAGTGAAAAGGAATTAGCAGTGAAAGCTGTTTTCATGAAAACAATCTTATCTGTAAATATCATTTCAAATGATTCATTTATATCATGTCAGTGTTGTTTGTCATTATTAGTAGAATATATTGATCCGCAAATGTTTTGTCAATATTATATTGTATGTATCTACACATCTTGGCAAAATTATTTTGTATAGTTCCATGGTTATAAGAAAACATGCTTATTAATTTGAACAGTTATTGGTAAGCCTTTGAGGGAAAAGTAAAAAGTGTTTTTCTTAAATCATTAATACTGACGAGTTTTTTCATTTCTCCATATCTTAATATTAGAAGAAAATATATATTTCGGGAGATGGAAAACATTTTCCAACAAACAACACAAGAATCATTCCCTCTCATAATGACTAACAAGGCATCTGTTATAGTGTATCTGGAATTTATATAATAGAACTTACATTTGTTAGATCAATATTTGGATCTTCCATGGTCTTGTAAAGCATGCCTTTGAACTCTTGCATCACTTTTTCAACCTCCTCAAGAACACGTTTAAGAATCCCCACCTGAAAGAGACAATAAGATGCAAATGCTTTAAAAAGGTAAAGGAAGAATCAATTGGCATTGTCATTTCTGATACGTTAAATTGGAAATCCTTAATTTTCAGCCTACATTCTGTTCTAGTAGAAAGATTGAGCAGTTATCTTGACAGAAGGATTTCAGAATGAACAAAAACGGAGGAAATTTTGCTCTTCCCAAATGAGAAAGTGTACATTTAGCGTGAAAAGAACTTTTGAAAACCAAACGCAGAAGAGTGAATCACAAGATCCAATCAGTTAATAAATTATAAGCAAATAGAACTTGAATTGGGAGTATCACATAGTTATTGGTGTTTAAATATGAAACAAGGAAGACATACATGAGAAGGCAGAACTATTGACTTTGCTTTGCGGTACTCTCTTACGGCCAAATCATATTCACCCTTACTAATGTTACCACGAATTGCACTGGGCAGGTTAAATAGTGTTCGAAACCTCTGAATCATTCCTTGGACAGACCTAATCTTCTCAGCTTGAGCCTTGAAAAGAAAAGTACTTTCAGTTAGATCCTTCAAGGATGACCTAAGAAACTTCTTAATGTATTAATAAACTATTCAGGATTTGGGTCCTACCTACCTGTCTCTCAAATAGAGGTCCAAAAGCTCGATTTGCAAGTGAACTGACTCCTTCGATACTATTGAACAAGTGAGTTGTTCCAGCACCGTCAGGGTCTTCCTCAATTCGTTTCAACTTTAATTCGATATCTGTACAAGCATATGAGAAGTTTTAGAGTGTTCGGTATAGAACTCTCAAACACTATACCAACTGACCATCAATAGTGGTTTTGCAAGAAACGAAGCAATCAAAGTTCGCTTTGACCAACTGCGTTCTCTGCTCAGTGCGGCCTTTAAGATCACTTTTTAAGGCGAAAGCACCAGATTCCAACTCGGCTGCACTTGTATCAACGTGCACTCGTGATAAAAAAAGTTTTGCATCAAACTTCTCCGAGTAATAGTTTAATTTTTCTGCAAAATCATTTACTCAAAGCTGCCTTCAAAACCAATCAGGTGCAATTCAAACATATGTAAAACTCAAATACACAAGTTAAGCAGTCACCACATTGAATCACGAGTACTATCGAAACCCTTGCATCATCCCAAGAATGCAATATCAGAAACTTCTATCAAGTGATTAGGTGATATTTCTTCTGTTTAACTAAAAGTAATCACAATTTAATTCATGTATTCCAGTATTCAAGCTGATAAAACAAACTAGCCTCAAACAAGGGACACAGTATGATTCATCCTATAAACAACTTCCCAGCATGGATATGTCAATAACCGAACTTAGTGGAATAAGATAGTCACGGCAAACCAGAAGGCAATGGGAATTCAACGAATTCTAGCATGGTAGGAATACAATAAATCAGTATACAGTCTGAGCTTCATTACTCTAATTTCCAGTGGATTCTAAGCAAAATAAAAAGGAAAAGAACTATAAAAATAGTCTCTTGCGGTTCACAAAGATAGAAGCTAATGTCAACTTTTAAATTGCTGTACAGCAATAAGCTCTTTGAAAAAGTCATCAAATAATACTAGAATAAATAAATCTACACATCTACTGCTGCAACCAAATAGAGACAAGGACTCATACTTCTATTCTTCAAGCTGACACTTCTCCCAGTATTTATAAGGCGACCTAGATTTTGTAAACCTTATGTTTCGAGACAACGACCGCCTACTCGATAACGAGACAGACAACAGAATTATAATGAGACAACACTTCTCCCAGCTAAAATTCTTGATTTTAACGAGACAGACAACATAATTATAATGGTTCGCATGACCCAATAGATTCTTTAGCAGGAAATAGCCCAAATGCCCTTTCGAGGCTCCACTTCATGGACAACTAGTCATTCCTGAACACTTGATACGATATAAGATAAACTGGACTCATTACCATAAGCTAGAGGTTCTCTAAAAGACAAAAACTGAAATTAATAAATTCAAAATGGCCAAACTTAAATCTACAATCATCTCTAAGCAGAATGTCCATCTGACACAACTATACATGGTAACTTAAATCTTTGGTCCACAACTGGTGCACAAACTAAAATGCAGGGAAAAATACACCGACAAGTAACAGCATGTAATATTTTTTAAGTTCATGATGGATGTTAAAAACTGGGCATGCTTCCTTCAGTTCAACTTCACCCACTCGTGATGAACATCAAGGGTGAGAAACACGAGGAATGGGATGCTGGATGTCTCAAAATCATGGGAGAGAAGAATAGCATTAGGTAAAGTGGATATTTTACTTTAACTTAGTCCTGAATGGTAACTAATGTAATTAGAGGACAAAACAGGAACAAATAATGCAGTAAAAGACTTCTCACTTTACTGGGCAGTGCACATTATTACAAGAGGTTACCATGATTGAATCAATTATTTAAAAGCTAATATCCGAGATCCTCAAACATGTTGTAAATTTATGTAAACTTGTGTATCTAAGACATTTCTGATCCACAATGTATATTACCTATCTTCTGAGATGATAAGCAAAATAAATACTACAGCCAGTTAGAATAGAATCTGATGGAGATTTGAGTATCATGTACCATAATTAGCTAATTTTATGTTCTCATACCTTCCAGGAGGGAATAAATAATGGAACATTATATTGGACACTAGTGACCAACCAAAGATCAAGAAATCATGAAAATCACAAAAATTAACAAACATGGAATTAAATGGCATGGTGACTTTTGATCCTTTTACAAAACTTTTTCCCAATAATTTTGGGTGAGAACCAACTTGAAGATTGAGCAGCTTCATATTATGGATTTCATCCACAAGAAGGGGGTATCTGGATATGGGTTTGCTTACCAAATAGGATGAGTGACATAAAATAAACAGCAAAATAAATAAATATACCTCGTGCACTTTGATCAAGAGGTTCTAAGTCGGTGGTGAAAGTTGCATTTGCTATATTGTCACTGATCAATCTAAATGTCTTGTGGTTAATTAACCTGCCACATATGAACTCAGGTTAGCAAAGCAATCAATAAGAAAACTGAAGGAGGGAAACAACCCAAATACGAAATTTTACCCCAATCCAAGAGGATCCACCCACTCCATGCCACGGGGGAGTGACTGTACACTAGTTAGTCCTTTTGGCTTCTTATCATACTTTTGAGGCACTGGAACTGCTTTTGCATCCCTCATTTCACGGACCCTCCGAGCCAGCTGACAAACAGCTTCAATTATATGTTGTTCAAAAATATTATATAATGTTTAGCAAATGTTCAGTGTTTTCCTTCTAACTGGCACTAGTGTCCTTTCGCAATTCACAGCTTGAAGAAAACAAATATGAAGGAGCCCACATTCCCCATAGTTTGTGAATTTTGGAATCTACATAGCTTGAGGAGAAAATATGAAAGCAAGAAGAAACTCCCACTATAAGTATAAAATGCCTCCGATAAAAACTAAAAATGCACATTTATCAATCTTTTACTCAAACACCTCGAAACTCCACGAATAGTAGTGTCCATCAATCCCAGCTTTGAATTAAAACTAAGTGAGATTCCACTTAAAGTAGCAACTAAATTTAAGAATCCAAAGCAGTAAGTGATTCAATTTTCCCGTGCTTGCATACATATATACTCGAGCATAATCGTATAAACTATACCTCAGCTTCATCAACATGCTTCCAGCAACTCGGCTCTCCCCCATCCCATGCTTTGTCGTCGCCTTTTTTAGTGCCACCTCGGCTCTTAGC
>AYJT01111806.1:0-14903 GCA_001278415.1 Ocimum tenuiflorum
AGCACACTGGGTGATATTTTTCTTGAGGGTGTCCTTAATCTTGATTTCTTCAGCTTCAGCTCTCCGGAACCCTATACTATTACAGATCAAACCTATTCAGTTATTACATTCTAATCAGTTCTAAACTACTGACATGATTTCCAACATCATCAAAACATCTGAATTACTAAGAAATCCCCACTCTCCCATCCTGCAATTAAAAAAAAAAACTTTATTAGATGGTTTTCAAAACCTTATTTAAATTATTTTGTTGTAAATTAGAACATTTATATTTATAAATATACAAGCAAGAAAAATAGGTTGTGTACAACCCAAGTCCCATCTAAGTGCTAGGTCCTACTTTAGTATTCAATTAGAATCTAGCGGATTTCTCAGCTTTGACCTCTCTATATTTTAATACAGATAAATAATTCCACTTATGAATTAAACGTTATAAATTATAAAAGACTGATGTATGCCAACTCTTGAATCTAATTTATACACAGGACTTCCATTTTTCACTTCATATTCAAATATATTAATTTAATAATAATGATTATTAAAATAAAAGTTAAATATAACTAAAAACAATTACGAATTCTTAAAAATTACAAGTCTTGCTTATGAATCAATCAGTTTTAATAATCAAGGATTACCTAAAAACTAAAAGTAAGTCCTAAAAATTATCATATATTATAATTGGACTCGTAGTACTGTTTTTGTAAGATTAACGTAAACTATAAGGAATTGATATTCTTTCAAAAAAATAAAAAAATTAATAGTAGAGGAGGAAATGGTGTAGGAAGTAAGATACATGATTTCTCTCTGTTCGTAGAACTTCATGCTTTAGTAGAGATGGAGTTTATAACGATAATATAAATAATTGAAAGAAAAACCTAAATAGAGTTAAAATCTATCGTCCATTGCATTCATATTTATCTATCATTTTGAGGTGCAAGTGAGTAAATATTTTTGTATTAACTTAAATGTCAGGTATTCGAATTTATGTAAAGACGTTAGAATGCGATTTATTATAATATTATATTTAATTAAAAAAAATGTAAACGATACATAAAAGATACACATGGCAATCACAACTTTAGTCAATCCCAAATTAAATTGTTAAAATGCAAGTTTCTTTTTTTAAAGAATTAAAATGCAAGTTTCAATAACAAAGGCAAAGTTGTAGAAAAATATATAAACTGAACGACTTTGCGCGTTTAAATAATTCTGTGCAAAATCGCGTTTGACGCACAGGATAACATTACTCCCAAAAGACCCGCCAAATGACGGGCCCATAAATCAAATCCAACGGTCGATAGTGACAGATCACAGATCGACGGCCCAAATTCCTTTGTCCCGCAAAGATCCATTTGCGACCCCGCTCCAAGTCCAACTACCGACAGCTTGGAATCCGCCACGTGGCAGAATCAACGGTGAGGATGAATCGATGAAATAAAGGCATGTAAACTACATACCACTCTCACAGCACTGGCAAAGCAGCGTAGCTACTCTACGCACACAGAAGCACACTTTAGTGTGTGTGTATGGGCATACATATATACGTGTGCGGTGTAGTAACCTGACGGAGATATTTTTTTCTTTCGAAATTTTCTCGCTATTCTATCGATTTTCTTTTCGGAGAAGAATACGAAGCGTTGAGTGATTGTTGAATAGAGAGGAAATGGAGGTCTTTTACTATGTGGTGTTTGGGGCGCTGGCCGCGGTGGTTGCGGCGCTGGAGCTTAGCAAGAGTAACAAGGACCGGGTTAATACTTCTTCACCTTTCAATTCCTTCAAGAACAATTACTTGCTCGTTTACTCGCTCATGATGGGTAGGTGAATTTTGTTTTCGGATCTCGGATCTCAGGTGTTTCGATTTCACATTGCGTCGCAATCTGATTTGATCTAGTTCGATTTGAGTGAGGGGAGAATGTTGACGAAAATTTTGCGATTTTGTTTGTGCTGGATGTGAAATGTGTGGGAAGAGTCTGCATTTGTTTTGATTGCAACGAGCACTTGTTGGTTTCTCTGTATATCTGCATTTGAAGCTTATGTGTGTTATATGATTGCTGGATCTTGATCTATGCGATTCCAGATCTGGTTTGTCTGATTGCCATCTCAATTAAGCAGTAGAAGTTTTCTGATTGTGATGTCGGTGGATCTGGACATTATTTGAGTTTGAGCTTGTTTGATTAGCTAGTATATGCTACTGGGAAATGGTTTTTGAACGCAAAGTTATGATTGCTGGAGTTTGTGGTAGCCATGTTGCTCTGTTTAGTTGAATTTTGCGCGAGTTGACACTTTTGCGGTTGTGTATTTGGAGCTCAATGGCTGCTTGATTCATTCATTTTATATTGTTCGCCAATTACGAAATGAATCTTATCTGATGCAGTACGGCATATTCAGCTTACAAATAATCGTGCTTGCATTGATTTACCATTTCGTTCCCTTGTGCTGAAGCCTGAAACTTCTATTGTTCTTTTCAATTTCTCTATCCAACTTGTGTTCCGCGGGTTTTATCTTTTTCAGTTATGTCCATCTAGTTCGGCTTGTACACTATTCATATATACGTCATTCTGTTTATCATGTTTGCTCATCACCGTTGCAATCTTGTTATTCTTTCTGCTATGCTCGCTTTTGTGCAGTTGTATGGAATTTCTTGTAATGCTCAAAGTATATGTAATTATTGATATGCCTGCTCTTACTGATGGCTTACTTTACATGTACCAACAGCTGGTGACTGGTTGCAGGGTCCATATGTTTACTACCTTTACAGTACTTATGGTTTTGGGAAGGGTGAAATTGGACAGCTCTTTATTGCTGGATTTGGCTCTTCCATGTTGTTTGGAACGATTGTTGGTTCTCTAGCAGATAAACAGTGAGTTCGACTTTGAAATAATATGAATTTTCTTTGTTGTGATTCATTCTCTCTGTGACAGGAGATCTGTTATGAAATTTCAGGGGACGGAAAAGAGCATGTGTCACATACTGTATCACATATATACTGAGCTGCATTACCAAACATTCTCCCCAGTACAAAATTCTGATGATTGGGCGTATATTGGGTGGTATTGCAACATCTCTCCTATTTTCTGCATTTGAATCATGGCTTGTGGCTGAACACTTCAAGGTGATGTGTTCTTAAATCTAACCCTGCCAATTTTTCTACTGCATGTTTGTGCTTGTGTTAGTGTACAGTTTTCTTTATATGACGTCATCCTGCAAAACTCTTGTTTTAGTTAATAGGTTGAAAGATAGTTTGTTCTGTACCCCTTTTTCTTGCTGTTATGAACTTGCATTTGCATTGGATGGTTTTATCAAGCTTGCTTGTATTATTGTATCAAGAAATGTTCCTTTTAAATTCAATTATTGCAAACTCATACATTTATAATGTATTGATTGCATTCTATACATATTGCAGAGGGGCTTTGATCAGCAATGGCTCTCATTAACTTTCTCTAAGGCAATATTCCTTGGCAATGGTCTTGTTGCTATTATAGCAGGCCTTTTTGGAAATCTATTGGTTGATACCTTGAATCTTGGGCCCGTTTCTCCTTTTGATGCTGCTTCCATATTTCTAGCTATTGGAATGGCCATAATATTATCATCATGGAGTGAGAACTATGGAGACCCTTCAGAGAGCAAGGACCTGCTCACCCAATTCAAGGGCGCAGCTGTAGCAATTGCTTCAGGTATTCATAGTTCCTTAATTAGAAGATTGTATATTTTCCAACTGAAGGTATTTTTACACCGCCGTCCCTGGAATTAGTAGTTAAAATTTTTCAACCTAGGTTACATCTGCATGTTAATCACCGAGAAATACTAGGAAAGAGGACTTTCAAATTTCATTCGCTTTTACTAATACTCTTGTATTAATGTCATGGTCAGATGAGAAGATAGCATTGCTTGGTGCAATACAGTCTCTGTTTGAAGGGTCTATGTATACATTTGTGTTCCTCTGGACACCTGCTCTGAGCCCAAATGATGAAGACATTCCCCATGGTTTTATTTTTGCAACTTTCATGTTGGCTTCAATGTTGGGAAGCTCTATTGCAGCTCGCTTATTGTCCCGCAACTCAGTTAGAGCGGAGAGCTATATGCAGATTGTCTTTGTTATTTCATCTGCCTCTCTTTTGCTTCCCATTTTGACAAGTGTATGTCCAAGTTTTTGTTCTTATACTTGATATTGTCTTGGAGGAGGGGTGCTATATCTAACTTGTACCTGCTATATGATAGTTCTTCATACCACTGGATCCAAAGAAGAAAGGCGGTAGCATTTCGTTTTCAGGTTGTCTCCAGCTTCTTGGCTTTTGCACTTTTGAAAGTTGCGTTGGGCTCTTCTGGCCGTCCATTATGAAGATGAGATCCCAATACATACCTGAGGAGGCTCGAAGCACCATCATGAACTTCTTCCGCATTCCCCTCAACATCTTTGTTTGTATTGTTCTATACAATGTGCGTCCTCTTGCTCATTCCTATAATTTTTTATTCATGTTTTTACGAAGAGCACCAAAGGTTATGGCAGTCTTGTATCGAATCAAAGGCCCTGTATTTTAACCCAAATTAGAAATCATGGGATCACTGCTTATTTCTGGGGAGTATACAGAAACATGATTTATGGCCCACGGGATTACTTTTAAATCTTCTATACGATTTCTGATGTGTTAACAGTTGTTCCGATTTTATTTTTGTAGGTCAATGCATTCCCCATCACAGTTATGTTTGGTATGTGCTCCATCTTCCTCTTTGTGGCCTCTATCTTGCAGAGACGACTCGCAGCAATCGGGGAAAAGCCAAGTGAGTAATGCATTGGTTGAACTTGGCTGCTTGCAGATTTATGATGTGAAATATAACATCGATTCAGTGTTAAAGTATTTCCTCCCCTCATTTCTTCTGTTTCTATTTCTTCAGAGACGGAAGATTGGGCTATGATGAAGGAGAGGAACAGCGAGTCCGAACCATTAAATGATGCTTGATAATTGATTGTTTTCATCTGGTTTTCTGCCATAAAAATGCAGACACTAGTTTATAGTTGAGCCATATTATTAAATTTATTTCACTATCAGAACGGTTGCATAAGAAATGGAGATAGAAGTTGAGACTCGAGGAAGAAAAGTGGTGCTACACGTGTCCTCTCTTATTGATTTGTGCCAGTTTAGAGCATACTGCAATTCTTGTCTCGTATGCTGCAAGGATAGTCGAATATTTCTCTCAACATATATTATAGTTAGTTTTTCTTCCTTTTTTTTATTTTTTTTTATGATGATCTTGATTGACATTAGCAATGCCGCATTTTTGCATGAGCTCTTTGTCCTTTCTGCTTTTACTGTAATAGAACAATTTTTCATCTTCGAAGTGTCCGCCAGTTTGTATGCTTTCGCTTCTCCCTTTGCATGCCCACCTAAAACTGGAGGCACTTGAACCGGCCTAGGAAATCCGAAGTCGTGGAGTGTGGTTTTGAATCTGTACTGGGCCCTGATTTTACAGGGGGCTGGTTCTGATTTCAATTTTTGGAACCTTGAACCTTCGGTTCAAGTTAATAAACTACTTTTAATCGAAATTTTGTTGAATCAAAACAAAATGGAATAATGTGAAACTGGCAGTTTTTGTTCAAAATCAAACCTTATTTTACAAGGATTGGTTTCGGTTCTAAATTTTCGAACCGTGGAAACCTGTCGGATTTTAAACGCAACTAGCTGTAGGCATCATTAGCATCTCTGAGTCCTTAATGGGGAAGTGATCTTTTCTTGTGGGGTGAAACACCGCACGCCCTGCTCTGCTTCCATGCGACGTCGTTTCGCTTTTTTCGTTTTTTCTTTTGTTCTTTGTTCTTTGCCTTTTCTTTTCTTTTACTTTTTCTTTGCTTCTCAAATACATGGCTATAAATCTATATATCTATAATAGCCCGTGAACTTTTTTTTTCGCAAAAAACTGTTCACGTTTTATTTCTTTTTTTTTTTCTCTACACTAATAATTACTGTTTAGATAAACAAATTTCCATTTTCACATGCAATTAGGGGAGGATATGAGACAATCGGGGCCCACCACAGCAATCTCGATGAGCGAACATTTTCTTGGAACTTTTTAAAAACTTTTAGAAACCATCGAGCCATTATTTTCTTATAAAAAATACAAATATCTATTATTCTTTTATTATTTAAGTTGGGATCCATTTCATTGCTATATTCATTTTTACTGAATTTTATAGAGATAACATAATTTATATGTAAATATTTATAGTACACTATGATAATTTTCAATATATAAGTATTGAATAATAGGTAAAAATATATTCAAATATACATAACTTCATCAATTATATTTTAGGGCAAATAGGTAAAATAACCTAAATTTTTACAAATTAGGATATTTTATCAATACGTTTGAAATTTCAGGTAAAATAACCAAAAGTTATATTATGTTAGAGAATTTTCTCATCCGTCACTGAATGTGTTAAACAGCGCCACGTCACACGTTAAAACACACGTTGGTGCCGACGTGACTGCCAATATGTCCATTTTTTTTTACAAATAGGGTAAAATAACTCAAAGTAATATTCTGTTAGGGAATTTTATCATCAGTCACCAACGGTGTTAAAACGACGCTACGTCACACGTTAAAATATACGTTTAACATCATAATACATGACATTAAGTATGGTGGCAATATTTTATATGACGAAACAATTTGACACAAGTTCGTATAATAACATGTTATCGGCGCAACATGCGTGGGTAGAAAACTACTCTACTAATATAATAAAGTAGAGTAGTTATTCAAATTACATCTTTTGTAAATTTTACTTTAAAAAACATCATCAAAACTATTTTTTTACTTATTTTTTATCTATCTATACTAATATATATTTATTTATACAATAAGTAATGAAAAAATACGTCAATAAAATTACATCGAGTTACTTTTCTCTAAAAATATTACAATTTCACCAAATTTATGTTTTTAAATTTATTTGAAACAAATATAATTTTTTTATTTTACCATGTAAATTGAGCTAATTTTTTCATCAAATTCTATTTTTGCAGGTTTTTATTTTACTTTACTTTTTTAATTTTTGTTAAATTTCTTCACATATAATGTGATTGCGGTTAATACCTTATAGATTTATAGTATAATTATATTGCTAATATTTATGAATCAAAATTAAATATATTTTCTAATAATAACTTAGGAAAATAATTTTATTTATCTTAAATAAGTAATCCTATTGGACCCCGCAATTGTGTAAATCTAGTTCTTTTAATTTCCCATACACATTCAATTAATTGATATCAAGATGAGTATGTGGAGTTAAATAACTAATTGATGTCAACTTAAGACTTAATAACAAGACCTGAGAAAAAATATTTTTAATAAGTGTTTCCTAATAAAAAATGAATTTCAAAAAGGTCAAATCTAACTCGAATTATTTTTATTGATCAAAGCTCTTCCGAACTAATTTAAATCCATCAAATCTAATTTTGGTATCGGAAATCCAACTTTGATTCTGGCTTGTAGATGTGTAAATAAAAATCCCATGTAAAAATTTAAAATGTTCAAATCTAACTTGAACTATTTTCTAACCTTCTGATCTAACATGATTTTTTTTCAACTTTGTAAGCTAAACCATTTTCTAATCATCAAATCTAACCGAAGCCACTTTTTGAATTTCAAATCTAAGTCAAACAATTTTCTAATAATCAAATCAAACCGAAGTTATTTTTTGACTTTCAAATTTAGTTTATATGATTAGACAACAATTCGGATTAGATGGTAGTTGGAATTAGATTTGAAAGTTTGAAATTTTCATATAATTTTCAAATTTTTTAAATTTTATTATGTAATATTCAAATACGTTAAAATTGATAGTGTAAATTAAAAGAATTTATTGTCCAGAAATGTTTATTGCCAACCGACAAAAACAAATATATAAAAAAAAAGGAAACAACAGCGTCGCATGGGGCACAACGGCGCGTGCTGTGTCTCACCCCACAACAGATGTTGGGGATGTAATCGAATCGAGTCGAACCAAGAAGTTGGGTGTTCAAGCTCGACTCGTTATATTTCAACCAAGTTCGAGCTCGATTCGAACTCCCTTAATTTTTTTGAGCTTGAGCTTGAGTTCGAGGTCGTCTTGAGCTCGACTCGTAAAAAATGATTCAAGCTAGAACTTGAGCTCGTTCGGCTCGAAATCAAGCTCGAGTTCGAGCTCAAGCTTGTGTTCGAGATTGACAACATAAATATTCACAATTCACCAACATTTATAAAGACCCATGACTACATTTTTTTGTTTTTCGTCGATGTGGGACACCAAGTTCTCGAGCTCGAGCTCGAACTGTTCGCGAGCCTAACGAACCGAACACCTAAAAGCTCGAGCTCGGTTCGTGAAAATTATCGAGCTCGATTCATTTATTAAATGATCGAGTTTCGAACGAGCTTTTTTCGAGTCGAGATCCATCGATTCCAAGTTCGAGCTCGTGTTCGAGATTGACAACATAAATATTCACAATTCACCAACATTTATAGAGATCCATGACTGCATATTTTTTATTTTTCATCGACGGTGGACACCAAGTTTTCGGGCTCGAGCTTGAACTGTTCACGAGCCTAACGAACCGAACACCTAAAAGCTCGAGCTCGGTTTGTGAAAATTATCGAGCTCGGTTTGTTTATCAAACGATCAAGTTTCGAACAAATTTTTTTTAGTCGAGATCTGAGTCAATCCCGAGTAGCTCTGTTCATTTACATCCCTACAGATGATCGCTTCCCGTCCTTAATGCTACTTAGTGACCTTTACATTTTAACATGTTCTTTCAAGTTTTGATATCTAACTTTTTATGTTTTACTTTAATTATACAAATACATAATGATAATGGTGATTATACTCAATTAGTAAATGAGTAATCTTTAAGATTAGTTGCTTTATACTAAAATTGTAGAAGTAGTCGTGCTTTATGATCCCTGTATATTTAGCCGTGTTTAATACTTGTAAATTAAAACAAAAGTTAACAAAATAAAATTGGACAACTATTGAATACATATAAGTGCAAAATACGAATTAGTGGTGGTTAAACCGAACTGGAGCTGGCCCGTAACCAGAATTGATATGCCACGTTTCAAAATTGAAACATGGCACAAAATAGATAGATCGGTTCCGGTTCCTAAAAAGTGAACTATTGAACCACTGATTCCAAAAAAAAATAAAATAGTTGTTGTGAACTCGCAGTTGAAACCTGAACCTACAGTTCACAACGGCTAGTCCACAATTTAAAAAAATGGTTGTTGGAAAATCCAATGGTCAAGATCGTGATGTGTCGCAAAATTAGTTGTTGAAACAGCTGGTTCTAATGACTAGTTTCCTCCCAAACGACCATAAATGACTAATTCTATCCTTTTTACCTATAAAACCACTCAATCCATTCATTTTTAATGATCAATACATTCTATCAATTCCCTATCTATCTCTCAACTCTTGCAATCAAAAAATCGTTCTAATTCTCTCGAATTTGAATTTTCTTAGTTGTTAATAGCTCTCAAATCTCAATATTTCATTCTTTTTCATACTTCTAAGTTCTATATCTCAAAACAATGTCATCATCTAGAGTACTAGTCATGATAGCAACTTTGGTACCACTGACAAGGGTAAAAGCACAACCATTGCCTCCTTCTCCCCTCGTAGTTCGCAATCTCGCCAAAAGTGTTAGATTTGATGGTGATTTATTCATCCGAGATAGTTCCCCAGATTGTCAATCTCATCAATATGATGTCTCTCTCTGATTCTGATGATAGTATTAATTTTGATGTTCAAATTGAAGCCGATGAGGAATATGCAAGGCAAAGCAAGGGAATTTGGTGGAGGTGATAAATATCAATGAGAAGGAGGTCATGATGATGGAGATGATGATGAAGAACCCGATGAATCCGAAAAGAATGGCAAAGTCGGCGCACTTTTGAAGGTCGATCTTATCACGAGGCAAATGCAAAAAGTGAAGAATAAGGTCTAAGAGAAAGCTAGACCTAAGCAATTTATACTTCATTGTTACTATTGCAACAAAAAATACAAGTTCGTAGTCGGTGGTGGATCCAGAACTTATACAAGGCATACAAAAACAAGCGCCTAGCAAGCTCGACATCAACACGAGGTAGACGCAACTCAACCAAGGTATGTTCTCCCCATCCGAATCAGTTATGTCAAGTCTTTTCCAATATGATACTATTAAAGCTAGGGAGTCAACCATAGGCATGTAGCCACAGAATCTTTGGCATTTCAATTTGCTAATGGTATTAGATTTGAAGATTGGATGTCTAACATTCCTTGTGAAAGAGAATTCCACATAGCATAATGTTGCGTATGATTAGTAACATAGGGAGTATATGATTTCTTTAAGAAAACAATTTTCAAAATTTAGATCATAGAGTTTCAATTTGCGCCGACATGTGAGATGGTTGTATTTGTGAAAACCACTACATGTGGATCACTTTCCATTGGATAATTTCTCTTGGAATCTAAACAAAAGAATCATTGCATATGTTCAGTTTAATGAAGAGCATACAACAAAAATATTACATAAAATAATTATTATAATTACTCAGGAATTTACGACAATTCACAATATATTTTCCATTGGTTTTGACAATGACAGCGCCAACACGACTTCTATTTAGGAGTTGATCATCGAGTGCAACCTGGTTGTTGGAGGTAAGTGGTTTCATAAAAATTGTATTTGTCAATTCTTAATTTGACGGTTCAAGATGACTTGAAAGTTTTTAAATATTAAATTCAACCAAGTAGACAAGCTGTTCATTTTTTTCGTAGTCCCAATTTTTTTTCCTCGAAATCGGGGGCTTCTTTTTGTCATGCTAATACCATAAAACTTGAATATTTCTAATCGATATTTCTTCGAGGTTGAACTCTACCCATGAAATGTTGTATTCAACTTATTTTTATAAGGATTATTTAGTTGATTTCTTTAGAAACAAGGCAGATATTGATGATTTTTATTTGCATTCTTCGCATTGGGATACATGTTCATAATTGTATAACCTTTTGAAAATGTTTTCAAATACCGGGCTTGACCACCATCGCATGTGCGGGTGCCAGATGCTGCATACTAGCCCTTCAAGGGTTCGTCGGAGCTGGGCCCCTTCCTCCATCGTGATTCGGTCTTTGAGGGCTCTCAAAGCTCTTCGGACCTCGAGCTCGAACTGTTTTCTGTTGGTCTGCGAGTAGGGGTGTCGGCATCTTGCCTTTCGACCTCTCTCCTGCTTGGTGCCACGACATCTCGTTCTCAAGGAGGATATGAGCCTCGACTTTGTAGAGGATCTCGTCTATGATGAGCAAGGCTGCTTCATGAGCTTTCCTAAAAGTTTGTTGTGGCGCTTCAGGCCTTTCTGGAAGACGACAACGACTGTCTCCTTAGAGCAGTTCGAGATTGAGACCCTCTCTATATTAAATTGGGATGCAAACTCTTTGAGAGACTATCGCTCATTCTATACAATGGCGTACATGTCATCGGAGCATTTTTCCAGCTTCTGGTTGCTGGAAAATTGTCTAAAAATCATGTGATGTAGCTGTGCAAAAGAGGATATTGAATTCCTCTCCAAATGGACGAACCATTGAAGTGTGGCTCCACACAACATCGTTTTAAAACTCTAGCACATGCAAGCCTCTCGATCTGCCATTGGAACCTTGATGGTTTGCATCTTCATCTTGAACATCAAAATGTTCATCGGGATCCATGGTCCCATTGTACTGCTTCATGCTTGAACACGTGAATCTCGTAGGCATTCCGACCTCTGCAATCTGGTCGATGAAAGGTGATCAAAGTAACTCGACCAGCGGATCTCTTCCTCAGGCATTGGCAGGATTAGTACTCGGGCCAACCTACCCTCCAACTCCTCGAGACACCGCTCAAGGGCTTCCTGCTCAAAGTCGACCAAAGTCATTCTTGGTAGGTATTCGGTGATGCGGAAAGGGTTACTCTTGTCAACTTCTTGCTCGTCTCGCCTGAATTTTTCCGACAATAATGGTTTAGTTCTCCTAGCAGGCAGACTTTGCAACGTGCTGAACTTTTCCCCTCACGATGCGGGAAGCGCGATCGGTGAAGGGAATGTCTCAAGTCCTCCTCACGCTGAATGTGGATCAGATCCACCAACATTCAAGGTCTCAATGTGATGTTGGATTACCTTGGCCAGGTTGGAATGTTGGCTGAAGAGGGTCTGAGTGGGCACATGGTGACTTTTCAACAATGACGCCTTTGAGCTCTCTCCAGTCTTGCAATACAACTCATGACGTAGGGACTGGACTTTTCAGGTTGAATCCTCCCGGAACATCTGAATCTGCGAGACTAACTCTCACAGAGTACTATCCACTCCGGACATGGGAATGGATAAAGCATGGGGGATATCTTTTCCCTGGGTGAGAATTAAATCCTCCGTCCATTGGTCTGGCTATGCGGTTTACGATTGAACTATGATATGGGTCCGTGGACATGGTAGGTTTTGAAAGATGGTTTGAATATGGGAATGGGTGTGAAAAGGGAGTGTATGGTGGTGAAAACAGACTAGAAAGGAGAATTCTGATTGAATTTGCTACTTAGAGCCCCAAGGTGGGCGCCAAATTGTTGAGGTTCGATTTTGATCGTCGGGATCAAAATGAGCTCTAAGCTCAAAATCAATCGGGAAGGTTTATAATTCCTTGGAACTTACTAACTGATATCTTATTGTTAGGTAACAAAAATTACACGATTTGAGAATTTTCAACGGTCGGAGGTCGAAAATATGGGAAAAAGTAATGAAAATGTCGAGTGAGGTGCGTACAAGATGAATTGTGTGACTTGTGATGACTAAGCAACTTATTTATACGAGGGAACACACGATGAATCTAAATATCTCCTAAGCTAAGGACTAAATTGCAGATATTCGAAGGGCAATCTTTAAAGTTTGGCATAGAAGTTAGAGTCACGCTTTTGGTGCTATGCTGACTCAGCAAATGAATCTTTCTAGACTCTTCCTGTATGTATGAGCGTATGTGAAACTGTTCGATCCACTTTTTGTGCCAGATCTCGATGGACTTCGAGAAATTATTGGGCAATTATCATCTTCTTGAGGCGGAACCTCGAGGTATGAGGGCTTTCGGGGATCTACAACTCAATCTTCTAGGCTTTTCGTTCTGGTATGTATAGCGATTCTGTGAAAAAGCTCGAGAATACCTGATGCTCGAGATTCCCGCGCTGAGGGCTTTTATTCTGCCGCTAATTTTGACCCTCAACAACAATTTTAAGAGTGAATTTTAGGTTGCAGATGTAATTAACTAATTTTAAAAGTAGATGTAATTGATTGGTTAAGATAAATAAAATGTAAATTTATTATTATTTCTAAAATTTATATGTGATGCTTGTTACGATGATATTTGCGCTTAATAATGTTAAAGGAGTAACAATAGTTGCAATCCTGCACCAAATTAATTAATGGGTATAAATTAATTCTCATTTGAATATAATTTTGGTCATAATTCGTAGTTTTTTCACATATATAATGCTTCTTAAAGTTTCATTTTAAAGTTCTGGAATTTCATATCTTTCTATAATTGGCTTATATACTTTTCATTTGGTCAATATATATAGTACTTGTTGGGTTATTTTGTTTTATTAGGAGATATATATTACTCAAAAGATAAAATATTAGAGTTAGTATATGAATCAAAAATAAAATATTGGTTCATATTTAGTTGAAAATTTCTAGCATTATATTGTTGGCAATTAAAAATATGGATAAATAAAAATTATTTAATATTTATATTTTCATTCTGTATATATTGATTTGTAAATACAATATTTGTTTTTAAATTTTAGACTATTTTCTCATAGAACATTTATAAGACCTACAAAAATGCCAAAAATACCATATTTTATTATCTATATAATTACAATTGTATGCGTCCAATTCATATTAAAAAAACATAAAAAGAACAACACTATTTAAGTGAATATACCAAATTAATATGTTAACTGCAATCTTAGTGTAGTATAATTGTAAAATGAAAATAAAATATAAAAATAATTCATATTTAAAAAACTCAACCAACAATTTCTTCTTACAATATAGGTATTTTTGTTTTGTGACGGAGTGTTCAACTCAAGACAAGGATTGGAAAAAAATGCTTTTTTTTTTCTAAAATAAATTAAAAAAAAATACATGAATAAAATAATATAATATTTTACTATAAATTTTTGAGGGAAAAGTACTGTTTACATCGTTTTGGAATTATATAGAGATGAGCATTAATTAATAGTTTATTTTAAGTGTGGAGTGCTTCGGTCATATGATGATTTCCCAAATAAATTACTAAAATCAACTAAATATTGTTTAGGATGTGTGAATAAATAATAATTTTAGTTCTAGGGTTGTTTGAAAATATTTTTGTTATAAAATATATTGTTTTTATGCTTAAAATATGAAAAAAATAATAAAAAATATGTTAACAGCCTAAAATTCGCCTAGACCGCCTTCGCACTAGGTCTCCCTTGAGCCCGTAGCGATTTTTACAACATTGATCTCTACTCAACAATCTTGTATATATCCAATTTAATGCAACATTAATGAGTAAAGAAAAGAGAGGGAAAGATAGAAATGATATTGATGCATTATCTTCTGATGATGCAACTAAGTCTCTAGAATGGGTTATTGAAGGGATTGGCAATGGGGGAGATGATGAGACTAGATTACTAGAATACCGAAGTATAGAACAATGAGAGAATTATATAATGATTTTGAATCTGGAGATGAAGAAGCCAGTAAGAATAAAATAGAAGAATATGAGTCAAATGGAGATGGGATCTTGCAAGAATTGATTGTCTGAGTGCTTATAAGGATTTCGAGGATATTTGAACTTTTATTTTGATATGTTGCCTTGTTGGGCTTTT
>AYJT01111821.1:0-12618 GCA_001278415.1 Ocimum tenuiflorum
ATCCGGACCGACGTTGCAAAGCTTCAACACCAAGTTCAGAAAGATCAGAGGATCCAAATTCCGTTGAAGATCCGAAGAACTTTCAAAAGCATCCAAAGATCAAATCTGAAGAGAAGAATCAAAGGAGATCTAGAGATCGAGTCCGCAAGATTTAATTCAATTCAAATTGATTGTACACGAATTTGTTGTTTATTTATTCATGAATAAATAAATATTCAAATTTGTATTTAAAGGGACAATGGTTATGAAATGTGTATCTTAAAAAGCACTCGCAAGTCAACCAAGAAAAGATTCATCTTCAATAGTTACCATGGACTAATATGTAATTCGTTCTCTTACGAGAGGGTTGATATTCTGATAGTTGGATTAATGCCTCCAACTTACAATTTTAACAATTTAGAGTTTTAGGAATTTGGAAAAGCTTCTAGATTGGTTGAGGTTTATGTTCACTCTTGAAAAATTTAACAGCTATAATGCCGCGAAAGAATTCGATGATCTAATGAAGATGGGAGAATGGTGAAGATGGAGGAGAAGATTATGCGAACTTCTCTCACATTCTCAATATTCATGTTGCTTGACAAAAGTGTTAAATCTATACAAGATTTGTGGAACATGTTACAGTCGAAAAGCAAGTAAACAAAAATACAACAGAAATGGAAAAAGAAGAAACTCCAGAATCGAGTCGAGGAAGCCTCTGCCCGCAAGACGAATTACGCCCCGGTACTGTTCTAGGATCTGCTGTATCGTCCCCAAAGTTAAAATGATTCTCGTCCTTTAAGTAGCAGCACCGCACACTGGAAGGCTCCGGCGAACTGGACAGAGACAAGTTTTGAGTTGCATAAAAATATGTCGAGAGATTTTTTGTGGAAAAATCAATATGCTAGAAGATCCTAAACATGCCTATTAAGCATATTTCACCTGAGGGAGCGCCGACCAATTATGGCAGCTTTCCGTTTCAATCATATACTCAATTAAGCATCCTTTCCATTTCGGTCTGGTACATACTGACCAACATGATGGTGCAGCGCGGGGGAGACTGTAACGTCCACCAATGTATGTCATGAGTCTAAAACACTCACATACGCTCTCCAGATGTTCATGCGCGCATCGCAACACACGAAGCACAAGTTCAGACGCCTATGGGCGATCCATCTGTACAAGCTGACTCAGCCATGTCCAGTGGATCAGCTCCGAGAGGCCCAGTCACTGAGGCCCAACTCTGATTAGTATGTGGCCCAAAAAGTATAATACTTGGACCCAACCCAGGCCCAAAGACCACCCAAAAACCAATTGCCAAGGCCAGGCCACAGCCCACGGCATACACCATCGGGTCTGGGTCCGCGGATGAGCATGAACTCGGTGATAAGTGTGTATTTTGCATGTTTTTTGTGTGTGCTTTGAGTCATAGTTTGATATGTTTTAGGTAGAAAATATCCACTTATTAACTTGTATGGTGTTATTTTGTACATTTTGGTGCTCGGGCATGTTTAATCGCGTTTGTTGAGTTGTTAGGTGAAAATAGGTGGAAATTTGGAGAAAGTGTGGAGATGAGAGAGGATCAGCCCGATCAAAGGCAGAAAACATATGATCGAGTGGTATAGAGGTTGTGTTAATTGAGGACAAATTCAGAGAGGTGGATCGGCCGGATCAAGACCCCGATCCACTCCTCGGACGCGTGTGACCGATCGGTACAAAGGGGGTGGTATTTTGGAGCAAAATGTTTGATCGGCCTGATCCGGGTTGTAGAAGAAGGAATGGTTGATCAGCCTAATCCATGTTCTGATCAGCCCGATCAGTGTTTGTGATTTGCCAAAATTTGTCCAAAAATTACAGAATTGTCGTTGCACGGCCCTAATCACACCTAGGCCTATAAATACACTACATGGATGACCTTTTTCCAGTTTATGCAATTTCTGGAGGAGTCCAAGGTTGGAGAGCACATTGGAGAGTTTGTGGTTGAAGATCGAAAATTCAGCGCCATAGATTCGGAGTTTTCTTAACTTTTTCTATGTTTAGATGTTTTTTCTCTATATTTTGACGCTGTCAAAACTCGCCATGTTTTATGGCTAAGTTGTTTTTCAGATTTTAGGTGTTGAAACTACTTCAATCCTTTTGCTTTCAATAAAGTTTTGATTTTTTCGTCTATGACATTGTTTCTTTAATTCCGTTGAGCTTGATTTTATGTCCTAGATTGTTTGGCCAACCACTTGCATATTTGTTTTAAGATTTATGCCTGAGCCAGGATAAATTAAGGAATAGCGAAGAGTGAATTGAGAATACGATTTATTAATTGCCTGATCCAGGAATTAATTGCGTATGAGTTTGAATCCGTAGGTCTTATCAAGAGTAGAATTGGTTAGATGCCTGCCCCAGGATTTAATTGCAATTTTATTTCCACATTTTGTCGTGCCCGATCCAGGACCTCTGAGAATTACATACTTAATGCTTTCACGTGTGATTAGATTAAATTAGGTTGAATTGGCTTTGTTGAATTGATTGGATCATTGTTGGGGAAGATTGCCTGATATCTGATACTTGTATCTTGAATTCTTAAAAAGTTCTTTGTTTGATTTACTTTCATTTAATTCATGTGTTAGATAATTTAGAGTAACTTAACTTTCCTAAACCTGAAAACTTGTCTAAGTCAGTAGTTGGATTTCTAAGTTATACTGTAAACTAATTAAACGTCATAAGTAATCAACATATTCGATAATTAAATTTGATCGTATACTAAACTGCTATCAAATTTTTTGGGCACCGTTGCCGGGGAGAGATGGAAACAATCTTCACTTACTGGCTTCTCTAGTCTTAATCCAATTCAACCTAGTGGAGTCTTTTGTCAAGTTTCAAACATGAGACTTCCAAGAGTAACTCTACTACAAAGAGCTTTTCATAAATGCTTGTTGCGAAGCTGTAGGTTGCCCCACTTTTGTTCTAATTTTGATTTCTTCTTCCCTTTTGTATTCCTTTGACATCGACACCTTCGACAGTAGGCAAACTCTACTTCCTCAACTGAAAGGAGCTTTCCCCGGCCTCCGAAGCCTTATGAAACCCGACTTGTCTCGTTTGTCAGCAACTACTTGGCCATCGAGCTGAGGCACCTTCTCAAGCCTCTTGTTATTTCTGTTTGTTTCGGTTTTGTGCTTGTTTTGTTTGGAGCTTAATGGAACGGATCAAATTGGAATCAAGAACAAACATAGTGGATCGTATACAAGTTTAGTGTTAAACAGATTACAAGATAAGTTTACGATTTGCATGAATTGCCATTTCTATTTTCTCTATATTAGTATAGACAACGTGTATTGGTACACTGTCATATATTGTCAGGGGTGGATCTAGAAATTTTTTATGAGGAAATTAGTTATATTTTCACAAAAAACATCACCCAATCAAATAACAACGTCATTGTCAACAACAACAACAATGTATATATTTCATATATTAAAAACGAGAAGGTTAAATGATAAAGTAAAGACATATGATTTTATTGTTTCCTAAATATAGGTAGAAAATGAATTTAAAAGAAAATAAAATTGGTGAAAATATAATGCTTTAGAGAAAAATAACATAATGTAACTTACTCATTCGAGTTTTTTTATTATTTATCGTATAAATATGCATTACAATATAAATTAATAGTAAATAAAATAAAGAAGAAAATAGCCTTTATAAATATTTTATTTTATTGTGGACATTATTTATTTATAATAGGATTAATTTCCTATATATATATATATATATTGTAAATCTTGTAAATTTGAGCGACACCATCTTTATAGAAATAAAACGGTGTTCTCTGTTCACTCTTCTATGCGTTCTTTCTTCTGAATCTCTCTTTTTCTCTTCTATTGCATATTTCTTACTGCTTTATACTCCGTGATTTACAATATAGGAGAGATAAAATATTTTTGAGAAAAACATACCAAAATTGCAATGTAATGAAAAGTGACCTTTAGTAAATTAAATAGAAGTAAATATAGGTCATATATAAATTAAAAAAAGAATAAAGAAATGAGAGTGAAAAGAATATTAGCGGGAAAATATTCGACGGCCTTTAATATATTATAGATTTTCGAATTACGAGTGACTTTCTTGACCCCCCTCTGTTTACCCCTGCAATTTTTGTATCGCCGCAGCCGCCGTGCCCTAGCCACTTCGCCACCCAAAACCGCCGTCTAGCCGCACTTGTCTCCACCTCCGCGACCTAGCCACACTGCCTACTCGACCGTGGCCAGTCTTCGATCAAAAGTAAGCTTCTATATCGTAATTTAATTTGATTATGATTCAGTTGGTGCTTTGTGGACATAGGGACATCATTTTTGATATTGGTTAAGTTGATCACCAATTTGATGGAATGATGCATTTTATTTTTTTGCATCTTTCTTTTCGTAAAGAGCTTTGAAAGTGGAAAAAATACCAGTCGATGAAGAGCTTTGAAAGCTTTCAAAGGCATTTCCTCACAAAAATAAAATTGATTTTCTCACAATTTCATGTTCGTCCTCTCGCTTAATTGATAGTGCGAGGCAGTGACAATGGCATTTTTGATTAATTTTTTTTGTTCGGTTGCCCATGGCTGATGTGAGATGACCCTGAGAATTCTTTATGATGTGCTTCTGTATATGTTGGTAGAAAAATACGGTATGGTTTCAGTTTCTTATGAATCCGTTATGTTAAACTCGAATAATTAACCAGCTTTTTGGTAATTAGTTTGAAAGAATTAATAACATGTTCTCATTTTGTGAGTTACTTGGTATCTTAAAACCTCACAAGAAGTTTCAACCAAGCTTCCAAGCTTAAGTTTATTGCTTCAGTTAAATCATCCTCACTGAGAGTGATGGTAAAAGACAATATCTTTAATAAGAGAACTGAAATCACTCAATATTAGTAGAACAATATGTTTAATCACTTGTGGTGTTCTTATGGAATATAACATCAAATCTTCCTTATCCCTGGTGTCTGAACTCAGTATAGCTATTTCTAGAAATGTATTTGAATGAGCTAAGCTGAGCGGACATAATTGATTAGTAACAGTTTGATCATATGTTTCTGAAAGCAATGAACTTAAGTGTTACACATTTTGAATCTAACAGTAGGGCCATGGATCTATTTTAAATGATGTTGGCTTAGAGTCTTAAAGTTGATTCTGGACATGTTATCATATTTACGAAGATCGATGAGTATGTGAAAAGCCTTAAGTAGGTGATTTGATGATGCTCATTAAAGCGCATTACTTGTTTACTGTCCTTTTTTGGTTATCTGGCTGCACTATCAGTTTGTTGATGTCTCACATATGAAAATGGAACATATAAAAAATGCATAATTAAGCTGGCTAGTTATTTGGAGTGTGGAAATAACTGATCGCTGGTCAGGAACATTAATCAGACTTAGTTGTAATTTCTTTTCATAAATTGATTTGTGCTGAAAACATATGGATTTTGTTGGTTTCCACCTAATAAGTTGACCTCGTGGTCTTTGGTATGGATTCCGTTCTATGAAACTTTCTTCATCTAGAATGTTCTTTGGAATATTTTTATCTGATTTGAACCATTGAAATGTTTGCCACTATGTCAGTTTTCGGCTAGAAATAGTTCAGCTCACTGTCTATCTAAAAAAAACTTTCGACACTTGATGATTGGATGGTTACTGCTTAGGGCTCAAGGATTTATTTCTTTCTAGCCTGGATTTCCTTGCCCCTCAGAAAATATTTTCCATTTTATTGGAAATTCTCTGGACTACTATATACTGTTACCGATATTTTTAAGTATTACTTGGATGTCCGAATGATGGTTCCATTTTTTTTTCTTGCCTTTTTTTATTAAAATTACCTTATTTTAGAACTGCACAAAAGAGAAACTGATAATATTAGCATTCACTGTTTTGCGATTCAAATGGAGCAATGCCGGAAATTTATTTCAAGTTGCTTTGTTGTTTTGATAATCAATCTTCAGTGGTCCTTGGTGGTTTGGGGAGAATGGGAATGCTCCATTTGGTATAGGTTCCATTCAGCAGGAATGGGTAATGAAAAATGCTATGAGAAACTATTCCCTCAAATCAAGTCAACTGAATATTATTATTTCCATTCCTTTTCCAAAAACTATCCTACCAAGTACCTCATTAGATATTCCATAACAATGGTTGTGAGATTGTCGTTACATATAGACATTGTATGTCTTTTTTATTATTTATTTTGCCACTACTTGTTAGAGGACCGGCTTGTGTGCAAGCTATCATTTGACTTTGCTAGTTTATAACAAAATCACCTCTTGATAGCAGGATACCATTATTGAAGATTTGAAACAAAAATATTATGGATTCCCAGCTTTGCTCAGGATCATCTCTTCCACATATATGGGCCGTTGAGGCACTTGCATGCTCTAATCGTGCTAAGGCATCTCTTGTACTAGGTAAAGTTAGTAGTGACTTTTCTGGTTTTTATTTCTGTTGGAAATTATAATTGATGGCTTTGGTCTTTGTTGCCTTGACACTGGATATGTTTGTATTCATTGTCATAGATTTGCTTGAGAAGATACCAGAAAAATCCAATGATATTGGAAAAAATGCTAGAGAATTGATGTCGTTGAAATTTTTAGAGGGTTTAGTCACCCAAGGAACTCGTGCAAATTCTGGTTCTTCTGCTTTGAGTAAAACAGTAAGATTAGACCCATCTGAAGATTGCGAAGATGTACTTGGACGAATATTGAATGAGGTACTTTGCTGTTCTAGTTTAACAATTCACTTTATTATGCTCACTGGTTTCCGAGTTCAATTAAATCATTGGAAAAGTGTCAATGCTGATAATTTAAATTAATATTGACAGATATCTCTATTGCATCCGAAACCTGCTGGACTAGCGGTATCAAAGTGGGATCTTGATCCCTTCATAGCGCATAAAAGATCCAACTTGCCTAAATGTGCTCTAGCAAAGGTGAAGAGAGCTGTACAAATTGAATGATACATATAGGCTGCAAGAATGCTAAAATAATGTTGAGTGGGCTTTATTTGGTCTAATTTCTCCTCCACCCTCTTAAAAACAGCTTAAGGATGCAATTCTTACTGGAAGCAGTTATATTTCAGAATCTTTGAAAGAACAAAGTGGTTTGCTCATCGAGGAGCCCGCTGAGCATCAACCCCCGGCAAGCAATAATAATTGCAATGTAATCGTACCTAGAGCTGAAGGAAGTGATAAAGATGATGGCAAGCTCTTACCTGTGGATTTGCCTAATGGAAACTTACCAGTCAATGAGAAAACTAGAGCAAGTGAAGGTCCAGCTGAGCAATTGTGTGCAACCCATATGAACCCCATCAATGAGAAGCATGATCTCATTTCCAATGAACATGATGTTGGTGAGCAGTTAATATCTTCAGGAGTCCATTTACACAGATCAGATACATCTAAAGTACCTGTGCAAAACATTGAAAGAGAAAGGTTCAGCATTCAAAGAAAAACCACTGATGGAAATATGGGGCCATTGGAACCTCCTAAGCATAGTACCAATGAGTGTACTTTGTCAGGACATGTTGAAAACAATGACGTTTCGCCTTGTGAAAAGCAGGTTCCTCATTCTGACAATGAACTGAATAACAAATCTGAGGAGCAACAGAGTCAAGATGGAAACATTAAGGAAGGTGGCAAGAACAGTATCCATGGCCTAAACGAAACTAATCAAGTGGAAGAAAATTTTCATGGTTCTGATAAAATTGATGGGAAAAATGATGGCAAGACCGACATTGCTATAAGGGAAAATGCTTCTCTAGGTCCTCAGTGTACAAACAGCCAAGATTCATTGGAAACAACTAAAAGCAGAAACCAAAATAAGTTAGCAGATACATCTGAAATATGCAGTCAAGTAAGTTGCAGCTTAGAGGAAGAAACTTGTGTGGAGGTCGCGAGGCAAAATGGATCTCCTGGAGTTGGTAATAACCGGTGCAATTCATCAAAGGGGCTTGTTGGTACTGAAGTGCTGAATGAAAAGTTTGATGTGGCGATACAAAATAGAAGGGGTGAAAACACAGAAAATAGAAGAAAAGGTTCCCATAGGCTGATATCGACTAATGAGTACATTGATAATGTTCCAAGAATTGTCCCAACTGTTGATGAAGATGAAGAAGATTTTGATATCTCCAATGACGATGATGGATATCATGATGAGTGCGCAATTATTGATACACAGAAGAAAATGTTTTTGAGCTCTCAGTGTACGTATAGTGAAGATTCATTAGCAAAATCTGATTTGGGAGAGCTACATCTTTGTATTAAATGTGATAAGGGTGGAAATGTATTGCCTTGTATTTCTGACTCCTGTTCTGTAGTGATTCATGAGAGCTGTTTGGCTTCAGATGCGAGCTTTGACACAAGGGAACCCTTTCGCTGCCCATTTTGTGCATATTCTCAAGCAATATCGAAGCATAAGGAGGTTAAGGAATGCGCCTCCTTGGCAAGAAAGGACTTGACAACTTTTATATGTTCGGGGCCCCAATATGAAACAAACAAACAGCCTGGGAGATCGTGTAGGGTGGATGGAAATTGTTTCAAACAGAATGACTGTTTGCCTAAAGGTAATGAACTAAACAAGAAAAATGATGTAGAAAAGACCAATAACCATGAATGTAGGAAGAAATTGGAATTTGAGCAGGCAGGGCCTTCAGAATTACCTTCTGATTACAGCACTTCCTTTGGAAGAAAACTTCTAGCATCAGCTGTCAAATTAATTCAAAGTCCAAAATCTGTCGATCAAGATGGGAAAAGGAGGGATGAAACTCAACCTTCGAGAGGTTGCAAAAGGCAACGGTTAGCTGCAGAGGCAGTTGAAGCCTCAGAGACAGGTGGGAGTGAGAAGTACACTCATGTCATATCCAAAAAGGGTGTTCCACATCCACCAGAAGCAGATTTACCTTGTGAGAGAAAATGTTCACAGAGTTCTCAATCAACTGATGCAGAAGAAATACCTGAAGATGAGAATGAGGATTCTGGATCGTCCAAGTACTTTACAAGGGCTCGAAAGCAAGAAGGGTCGAGGTAAGCTCTTTCTTCCTGCATGTAATACAGAAAAGTTGTATGCTTTCATAGTTGTCTGTCTCATGAACAAGATATCTACAGTTGTTAAATCCTTCAAGTCTTGTAGACTGATTTTTTTATTTGACATTCAAGGCCCAAATGTCTTTCAATAATCTTCTTTAACATTATTTAAGTTTACATTTCAAATGAATAATCTGACGTAATATCATTGTTCTTTTGGATTGTAAGAAATTCAAAAAAAGGAAACCCAAAAAAAAAAAAACAACAGATAATAATGTTTTAAAACAAGTTTACCAAGGCAGGCCAGAGGCTCTTGCTCTTTGCCTAATTAAAGAATTTTTTTTTTCGATGCTAGCCTGTAGAACTTATACGTATTTCCTGTATGCCATTATGTGTGATATTTCCACTTGTAAATTAAGAACGTCAAAAGAATTAGGACAATCTTCTTGTTTTTCTTTTTTTTCTGCAGCTCATATGCAGCAATACCTCAATTCAGGAGGAAAAGACTCCGGTGGACAATTGAGGAAGAAGATAAATTAAAGGTAGGAATTACCTGGCATTATGGATTTGACCTGTATTTTTCTTTCTCCCATCTTACTTGCTAACTACACCGCAATAGTTAATCTAATTACATCTCATAGACCTGTAAATTGTAATGCCAACTAAAGTTGCTTTTGATCCTTCCATGCTGTTAGTCCTAGCTGTTATGTCCTTGCTGGAGCTAAATCTTCCGCCCTTTTGAGTTGAATTAGATGAAAGAATCCTAAACGCAAGAAGAGGAAATATAAGATTGCTAATATTTTGAGTGTATAACTCAGAGCTAGAGCAAGAGCTCAGCATGTGTAAAGGTTTTACATTGTACATCTGTTTATGTTATTATTATCATTCTCTTTGCAAGTTGGTTTATTTTAAGGTGTTGTTCCTGCAAACAATGTCAAAAAGGGTTCTCTGTTTAAAGTTTCCAGTTTACTTTAAATTGAAGATTTTTTATGTGTGATCTGAGCTCTCAGAATATGTGCTTTTTTTTTTCTCTGTACCAGGAGGGAATCCATAAATATTGCGGCCCCCACGATAAAATCATCCCATGGAAAAAAATTTTGGAATATGGTGAAGGCACATTCCAGCCAAGTCGTACTACCATGGACCTCAGAGATAAATGGAGGAATATGTGCAAGGCAAGCCCAAACCCAAAAGAATTTCTTTTCATATAATGAGGTTTGGGACTTTATTTTGAAGTTTGATTGGAATCTTGACTATGATCTACAGTAAGACCAAGGAAATAGGTGCCTCTTACGTTTGTGGAGTTGTGTATGCTTGGAATCTCTCTCCTTTCAGACTCTGCTATTGCTCAGAAGTATTGCAAGTATGTAATCGATGTTTTGTTTGCATCAATGGGGATTTGAATGTTCAGAAGAAACAGATCGACTGGATGAACATTCTTTTTGCAGCTACTGTGAATAGCCATGAACTGGTTCTTTTCTTGAAGAAGAATCACTACGATGTAGATTATGGTGTTGATGCTTAGTTCATGTTGACTGCCATGGTAGCATGCTTAATGAAACTTTTGGTATTTGTGGTTTGAGGCCATTTATATGTCAAGCAGTTGAGGTGGACTTCTTTTGGAGGACTTACATGCTCGATTACAAGTGGAGCCTATGAGGTTGATGATCTGTATGTGCCAGTATTATAAATCGTAATGGATCTTGATTCGATAAAAGTTGTACGCTGTGCAACATGGCTGTTATCCTTCTTGTTTCCTTGACTGATATGGTCTCTGCCATTTTTCTTTCGAAATTTAGTGTAATATTATAATAAATTCCATCCTAATGACCCTACATAAACTCAAACCCTTTATCTTTACGATTATGAGAATGGTCCTTATGCATTTGCATTCTGATTTGGTAGACAGTCTGTGTCATTCTTACTAACCAAGTGGAGGTAAGCTAACCTTGATTGGGGCCACGATTGATTATTGAGCCCTACATGTGTGCAATATGACATGAGTTCGAATCTCAGTGGAGATATTGCATTAACCCAATCATGAAAGGACATAATCCACTTGTTATCTAGGGGCTTGGGCAAGTTGGGTCCACCAACCCCACAAATTTTTTGTTTTTTTATGTAGTGTTATTTAAAATAGATAAAAGAATATTTGTATTGCAAACACATCCAACCCCATAGAGGTTCTAACAATTCTTTTTTTTATTAAAAATCAAGTGTCAATTGCCACCACAAGAATTTAGTTTTCGCATGCTGTGAATCCCTATCTTGCCATCGATTGGCTGCCTCCATCGCGTTGCCGTTGTCACCTGTTGTTTATCGACATATAGTTCGACCCCACGGTGTATAAATTCTGGATCCGCCATTGTAATGTTGTCAACTTATCATTTCAAACTTTAAAAGCAAACTTTCATGTAACATTAATGTATCGTCTACAATCTCAACCTTAACAACACACAACATAATAATTTTCAAATTTCAAATTCCCACTTCTTCGCTCTTTTTGAGCATAAACCTCTCTTAACTCGGTTAACATGTCTGCCGTACTTTCAGAAGTGGATGTCTTGACAAACCCTATACCTTTCTTTACGATACCACTTACAAAATGATGACTAGAATTAATGTATTTTGGAGTAACATTCATGTTATTATTTTAAAGTAACGATTTTCTCCCTTATGAATCTGAGTGGATCGACCGTGGATATTTCTTGTGGAGGAAGATGAAGCACAAATTGTAAGGTTTGTAATTGTTTTCCTCATATTTTTATTATTTAAATTATATAGATGATAAACCGTATTGTTATTATATCAATCATACAATAGACAAAAATTTTAATGTATTTTTAAAAATTATAAAAATATACAGATGATTTTGTTAATTTTATCTTAAAATCATGAAGTGAGACATTGTCATTAGCGGTGGAATTATACCGGGCCTACTATAAATTGGATAAGCTGGGACCTGACCTATTATTTATCATAGGCTTGCTTTTAAGTAGGCCTAGGCTTAGGCTGACATTTTCTGTGAAATAGACCTAATTTTCAGTTTTTTAAAAGTTTATTTAAACCTACCAAATGTAAAAGCCTACGTAATACAAAGCTTATTTAAGCCTATACAATGCCAAAGCCCTTTTAAATTGTTCTTTAAAAACTGACTGGCAGAGAATAGAAAAGACGTGCAGCTATGTAACATGTTGGCCAGTAACAATTAACAAGAGATAACAATAAGATATTTAATGGGCTCGACGCATTCACAGTAGACTAATTCAGCAAAACTAGATATACCATTTCAAATATGTTTGTGGCACGGAGACAGCAATGGGAGCGACGGCAGGTGAACGGCGGCGACAGAAGGCACGTGAAATAGGAGCAGCAGTAAGTAGTGCTGCAGAAGGTGTGCGAAACGGGAGAATGGCATCGGGTGTGGAGCGGTGGGAGGAACCGCAGCAAGTAGTGCGCAGGTGCAACGGGCGGGATAAGAGAGACGAGATTAAAGAGGTGGTGTTAGCTACTGGGTAGGCCTGTTGGGCTTCGAAGGCCTAATGTAAAGCTTGGTGTAAACCTATTTAACTATATAGACTTTGTATAAGGCTCAAATCTAG
>AYJT01111827.1:0-10459 GCA_001278415.1 Ocimum tenuiflorum
ATGAATGTGGGAAGGCGGGAGCTTTTGGAGAGAAAGATGAGCAAGTCCTGTTGAAGTTTTAGGATTTCCAGGGTTTGTAGCATGCTATTGCTGCATTGGGCACTGAAAAATTAAGAAGCCTAAAAAAATAATTGAGATCCAAAATAAAATGCAAAAATATTTGCAAAATATAAAGCGCAAGCCTCATAATTAATCCTCAAGGCATTGTGGAGGCGCAAATCTCACACAGCTAAGGCATAAGCCTCAAAGAGCGGAGGTGACTCAGATGCGATTTTCCATAGCCTCACCTTGAGGCGTTAGCCTCAGTACTTTTAGAACTATGGCATTAAGCCACTTAGAAACATCCTACTTGCACTGTTTATGGCTGATGTTCTTTTCCTCATAATATGCAATAGGAAAAGGGTTGGAGGCCTGAAGCTGGAAGACTTACCTGGTCTAGATGCATTGAAGACTCCAGGTATGATTGATATAACTATTCAAAAGAGTTTCTCTCTTGAAGCTCATCATCCATTGCAACAGGTAGTATGATGGTTCTTGAAATGAACCACGAAGCTACTACCATATTTATGCACACACACTGTTTTATTGTAAATGATCAGGAAGTAGTGATGGGCAGACAAAGGTGGTTCGAGAAGGTGATAATGGCGTGGCCTATGCATGGAATATGAGAGAACAGAAGTGGGATAAGGTAATAGCTAATGTATTTTCATAAGGTAATAGCAAATGTATTTCCATACTAGGCTTTTCACATTTGTGATTGTGGTGGGCTTTCTTAAATTCCTCTCATTTTGTTCTCTTCCCTTATAGTTTACATTTTGATTTGTCTTTACTTGGTACATCTCCAAGCTTCTATTTATGATTTTTGATGCCTTAAAACTTTTATTTGGTTTAGTTATCTGGTTGTCTTTCCGAATTGCCTCTTTTGTACTTAATCTTCATTTCACATCTAGATTGGTGAAGTTGTTGACGGACCTGATGATAATACGAAGCCTTCTATGCTCAATGGCGTTCATTACGATTATGGTTAGGAAGCATTTTTCTACCCCTGTCATCTGTTTATCCCATTTGTTATTGTTTTCCTCTTCATTGACAAGATGCACTGCATGTCCTTCAGTATTTGATGTCGACATTGGAGATGGTGAACCAATCCGTAAACTGCCCTATAATCGCTCGGGTATGCTCTTGTTAAGAATCATTGTACCTTTTGCTCATAAAAAACATGCTTGTGTTGTGAGTATGTAATCATAATGTTGTTGTATATTCTCGTGTTTACAACCTCTATTTTTCTGTTCGTTTTATCAACATTGTCTTCTAATTCTGCTCTCTCCTCATCTTTCTCTCTTGGCTGTGAACTTTTATGCCAGAGTACTTCATCTATATTTCCTTTTTCTTGATGTTGTAATCACATTTATTCTTACAGAAAATCCATATGATGTGGCTGATAAGTGGCTACTCAACGAAAACTTACCCCTTTCTTACCGGCAGCAGATTGTAGAATTTATTCTGCAAAACACAGGACAAAAAGATTTTACCCCAGATCCATTGTTTCGAGACCCTTATACTGGGTGTAAGGCCAAATGTCAATTATTTGTCTATATATTATTTTGATGTTTTGTTCACTCTTACCATGTAAAATTCTGTTTAATGCTTCAGCCAGTGCTTATGTACCTGGAGCACCATCAAAACATCCAGGTCTTCATTCTTGAATTTAATTCTCTTTTTTCATTTACCTTGGTTATTAATGAAAGAAGGTCTAATTATTTCTCCATGAATGCAGGTTCATCGTCAAAGCCTTCTTACAAGCACATCCCTAAAGTAATCCAAGAACTTTTATCATTTTTTGCTTTTCCAATATGTAGTTGTAATTATCTGCTATAGGTTATAAACCAGGGTTCACAATGTCCTTTACCCCCAATTTTGGTAAAGATTGCCAATTTAACTCTATATTAAGAATAGGAAAAATGCTTTGTAAATATATTATTTTTTTTTGTGAAAATCGTAAATAGAATAGGCAACCAAGCAATGAACATCTTTTTTGTGCCCCCATAAGGCTTTTGAAACTTTTAGTGGATGATTTTTTTTTATTCAGTGAGAGTAAATTAGGAACGTTGGAGAAACTTGTTAGGCATATGAGGTAGGGGACCTTAAATTAACCTAAAACCATGATTAAGGGTCAATGATATGAGGTAGGAAATCCTAAATTGACCCAAAACCATGATCAAGGGTCAAGGATTGACACCTACTTATATGCCCATCCGTGGTTGCATGTGGATCCGATAAGGGACATTGTAACGATCCATCCCCCTTTTCAGCCGGACGTCAACACTTGCATGTTGGTGCATTTTGGCAATAATAGGAATTGAGCACTGAATTTAGGGGGACATTATGGAACAGGCTATAAGATTCTATTCAGTGAAAATAAAATATATATTCTAGTCTAATCAACGGCTTTTGATATATAGAGATATAGATATAGATATAGATATATAAGATGGTGATGTGATCCATATCAATATTCAAATCAAAACATAACCCAGTGAATTCAGCTAATCATCCTTGTTCCTGGTTGGTTTGGGTATCTAAAATGTAAGTAAAAGGTACATCTTAAGATCTTAAATTTTATTCAGCCAACTAGTAGAATGATTGAACTAATCCACATGATGTCCTCATTGAATTTGTGAGCGATTTTGTCACCCGTTTCAAAGTTTTCTGTCTGATTTTGGGGAGCTAGCAATGACTTGCTATTAGATTTGTCACTTGGAGATGATAAATACCTATCCCCTATGGTATATAATGCATTGGAAGTATAAGTACTCTTTCAGTTATTTGATGACGAAGATTCCTTGGTTAAACTGTTTCATAAAAGGTTTAGCAGTAAAAACCACTGCTGGTTTTGCTTAGGTGCAGAAATCCTTTTTATTTTTCCACTACTGGCAATTGCTACACACACAATATAATTTTATCACGTTTTTTCCTTCAATATAATTGTGGTTGGATCTTGAAAGATAGTAAATGCTTAGCTTGTTGACATTCTCTAGTATAATTTTTATCTGTTTTTGTTGTCTAGAGAGGGATGCTTTCATTTGACACTGCTCAGTTTGATGGAATCCTCAGAAAGTTGTCTGAGTTTAACAATTCCCTGCTGTCTGACCCGGTAAGCTATTTAGTTCAGAATCGGATTATTATATCCTCTTTCTAAATGGTACCAGCTCTGGAATTATTTTACTTTCAGTGTTGTGTTATTTCACCCGTTGTCATTTCTGCTTTCATATATTCCTGCCACCTTGTACTACAGTAATATCTCTCATTGATTTTTGTTTGGCCAAACTTTTTGGATCTGACTTTGATCTTCGCTTTCCTGTAGGAAAAGAAAGATTTGTCACTGAGTGACAGTGATATGTCAAGATTCAATGCCATTGTTAAGATTTTGAAAGACACGTCACACTACCACAGCAGTAGTTTCTCTGATGTTGATATGGCATTGATGTTGAAAGTTCTTAAAACATGGCCAGTTGCTCTACTATTTCCCGGTGAGCAGTATATTTCATATTGTGTGTGTTTGTGCACAAGCATGCATATGTGACGCAAACATGCTTATAGTTTAAATGACACTTATCGACGAAGATATTACTACATTATAATGAGAGGTTTCTTGGCCATTTTATAATCTGGAATTGTCTTAGCATCTCATTTGATAGAAAATATGGAGCGGTTTTAAGTGACAATCTGGCTAAACTAAGCGTACATATCATATTTAAGCTCTATTTTGTGATGAGAATCAGGTTGCATATTTTTGCTTTGTCAGAAACTTAGAATATTCAAGCATCTTGAATTTAAAGTGAAGAGGAAGATATTATTCTCATTTGGATCCTAATTTTAAAAGCTAAACTAAAGAGCAGGCACTAATTTGAAAGATAAAATAAACAGTAGTCATTGCTTTTCAATTTTCATCGGACATTAGAATTTAGAGATTTTGGCATTTAGGCTATTTCGTAAAACATGGCAGTGACCCATTGACTCATTGACTGTCTCATCGTGTTTCATGTGGAAGTAGACATGGTAATAGTAAGCTTTGCAGACATAGAATTCAACAATGATGAAACAGTACAGCTCATATTCTGCAGTAAAAATGGATAATTGGATATCTCTTCAAAGCTGTATTTAGTGCTTGGAGACGGTGCTTTTTTCCATTGACAAAAAACCCTTTCTGAAACATTGCATTTCTTTTTTATGTTTTACTAATCTGGAAGACTTGGCAGTTATTGATGTAGTAAGGATATTTGTGCTCCATCCCGATGGAGTCGAGAAGCTTCTGCAGTACATCAAAGATGCAAATGGTAAATAATGAGATTTGCTCTCCACAATTTGATTTTGGACCTGAAATTGCCCATTTAATTTTTTCTTCGACTCAGTCGTCTGTTGCTTGCAATTGGATTCTTGTTTTTTATGAACGCAACCACACCATATTTTATTTTCTTGTTTCCCTGTTGCAGATAGATCTATGATTTGCTAATCCAACTGTTCCCTTGTTAGGAATAAGTTTTATTTCATTATTATTCATTTCTTATTTTCCTATTCTTTAATTTGTTCTTAATCAGATATAGTCATTGAGTTGATCAAGAAGGTCACTGCATGTTCCCCACTTCCTGCAAATCTACTTACCTGCCTCCGTGCTGTTACTAATCTTTTCAAAAGCACACGCTTCCATGAATGGTTATTAATCCATCGTGTTGAGGTAAGTTTTATTTAGTACATCTAGTTGCAACGCGGGGAATATGCATAAAATACCCTTATTTATTGTTTGACATTTTTTCAAGAGCTTTTCATTATGATTAATATGATATTCGCATCGGCTTTACTTTTTATTTTTTTTTTTTTTAAGCTTCTGATTTTTGATCTTGTAGATTCTTGATGCCTTTGCAAGTTGTTGCTCATCTTCAAATAAGAATGTACAAATGTCCTATGCAACTTTGATCCTCAAGTAAGTTTAACTTGTGAAAGTTTAACTCCATCTTTTCCCTAATCTATGTCAAATGCTTTTCCTATCTGATAAGAGGGAGTATTGAGCTATTCAACAACTTAATTCTCTTTGTATTGAAAATATGTTGTCCAACTTTGTTCATCTATCCTCAAATTATGTTGCATACTTGTTATTACTTAGTGTGTTGTATGTCTTAAAGTTTCTTGTGATTTGGTAGCTACTAATTCTCCAGTTCTGCTCATATCCTTTAAAACATACTAAAAACATATTTTCTTAATACATCACTTTGATACCAATGGATCTTTGCAGTTATGCTGTACTTTTGATTGAGAAGAAGGATGAGGAAGGCCAATCTCAAGCTCTTTCGGCAGCACTAGAGGTATCCATTGGTTGCTGGTTTTGACCATTTCTATTGCTGATGACATTGACAAAAGTACAAACCTAATGTGTGCATGCATTTACAATGAAAGAGGGAATATATATATGTGTATATATATGTGCGCTTATAATTTGGCTTAACCAACCTTTTCTCCTCGAGTACTTGAAGTATGTTTGGCTGGAGCAGCCATCACATGTTGAGCTCAACAATTGTTGATGCCACTAATTTCTGCTTTGTTGCGCTCGTCTTTATCTCCTGTAGATGGCAGAAGGGGAAACCGTTGAACCTGATTCAAGATTCCGGGCTTTGGTAGCCATTGGATCACTGGTATTCCTATTTGATTTCTTATTTGAAGCTGTGGCTACTTTCTACTTTCTAGTTTTTGAATTACTTGTTCCTTTTAACAGGTTTCAGATGTGTTTTTAGTTTTTTTAACCCATTCTTGTGAATATCCAATACCCAATGTTTTTTAAAAGTCATGTTAAAACTGTAAGAAACACCGTAGGTCATAATATTGTTTATAATCAGGGTTTATATTACTGTAAAGAAAATCTCAAGAGCTTGCGAGCTTCCTTGTTGTGTTTTTAATGTTTTTTTACCAACTGCTTGTTTCGTATCCTTTTGATGATGTATTAAACTAACTTGAGCTGAGGCAAATATTCTAATGATAGAACCGAATATTTTCGTAATAGCGAATTGTGAAATGTTGAACAGATGCTTGAAGGCCAAGTGAAAAGAGTTGCTTTGGATTTCGATGTTTTGACTATAGCCAAGACCGCCAAGGCGTCTAAAGAAGCCAAGATTGCTGAAATTGGAGCTGATATAGAAATGGTTGCCAAACAGAGTTGATTAATTATATCCTGGTAATCTCTCTTTCTCTACTCTAGCAAATTATACTTCCATTTCTAATATTGCACAGTTTTTGCTTTACTGGTCCAATTCAAAATCAAGATGTGAGTCGTTTCTTTATTTCCTTCATTCTTTTTCCTCAACAGGTTTTTGAGTTTTGCTGCTTGCTCTGTAACATTATGAATGTTCAGTTTGGGCTGAAGATGAGCTTCGCTATTTGAACAAGAGTTTTTAAGTTCCAAACTTCTCGTTTTCCTTTCTTTTTTTTTTTCTTTTAATTTGGAATCATAATAGATATAATTTTACCATGAAGATTTCGCCACACTGGCAACAAATGAAGAATTCATCTAAAAGATTAAGCTGAGATTTTTGTGATATGATTTTCCTCTTATTTGTATATTTTTTTTGAAATGACGATTCCCACTCTTTTACCTGGAAATATAATTGACAGTCCTTTTTTCTTTCTTGTAATTGCAATCCCTTGAAACCTTTGAACTGAGACAAGCAAACGTGTACTGTTGTTGGTGAAATAATTAAAATAACCTTATTTCTCTAACTTTTTCAATTGAGACAAGTGCATATGCGCTGTTATTGCCTTGTTGGTAAAAATGCATAAAGTAGCCTTTTATTTTCCAACTGTGACTTCAAACCTTTATTTTAGGTGTAGCCTGACCCTTCTTGCCTGCCAAACACAAATTTCTTGCTCCTCTCTTTCTACTGGAGTCTAGACTAATACTAACATATTTGAGCTTAAGATAAGGCCAAATCCTTAATTTTATGGTGAGTTTTTTGAAAATTTTCAATCATAGGACGAACTAAATTGAATTTTCAGTTATATGAAGAGTTTTGTTAAATTATATGACGAGTTGTTTCTCTGGCGGCAAAAAGTTGACTGTATCGTGAGATTTTTACTTCACTAATTCAATACAGGGATGGAAAGGTAACTAAAATTTAAAATTGAACAATATGATGATGCACTATGTTTTCTGTTGTCCTGTATAGTTGTACTAAATTGTCGTAGACTTGAAATTGTTTAAATAATTATCATGCAATTGGGGCTTGGCCAATTTTAAATTAATTCACCAAGTTCTTTGAACTAAATCAATGCAACATTATATGATTAGTGTCATTTTCTTCTACTTATAAACACAATGCAAACTCTAGGTAAAATGCTTGGATCTTATTGGTTAAGAGTTAGGTTCTTTATCACATAGATATTTGGGTGGATTGATGCACTTTCAGTGGTCCAATTTGTCTACCAAATCTTTACATATGGATAGACAAAAACTTCGAGTTCCGCACGAATATTTGTTGCGCTGTATAGACGATTATAGTATTTGATCAATAAACAAGTAAATTAGCCAATACTAAAAGCGTCTTGCAAAGTAATGAAAGTGGGGGCAAATTTGATCAAATCATCATATCCATTCAATACGTGCACCAAGATTACAAATATTAGTAATTGGTGCAAATTGATGTGTGTTGTAAATTTTAATAGTTTGTTATAAGGGCTAATCATCGACAACGAGTGTTGTTGGATGTAGATGATCAACTCAACCATTGTATCAAATGTCATTGAAAATAAATATTGGCTATAAATTTATAATTTCGTGTTTTATGCTTAAATTGATCCCGGTCGATTTTCTTTGGGAAAAATATGGGATGGAGGACTGAAAATTCGATGCTCTAATGAGAGAACGAAAGATGAAATTTTAACTAGAATAGCATCGCCCTAAGTTTGTGGATCTTTTCATTAATCCATAATGAGATATGGTTGATACATATAAGGTCATTTATAACATTTGTATAAAGTTGATCGATGAATACGATTTATTAGCAAATATCAAAATAATATTCGTTTTTTCAATTACTCCTTACATTGTTTACCGACTAATAAATTTATTTAAACCTCACCCAATCTGCAGCAAGTCATTAAGATTCTTCAAACTGGGAAATAGGGTGGAAATTTGAAGAGCTTGCAAATTAGATATATTAACTATATTAACATATAATTAATTATATTAATAATAGACTAATCATAATAGAATTAGGACCACATGAATAGAGTCCAAATATTAGTTGGGCTGGTGAAGTATAAATTTTAGACCCATTAGCCCCTGTAGAATCCCGTAATCCCCCTTTATTTTTATCTTTTTTTCTCACTCACAACACAAACCTCCATAAATTTGCGGCATATTTTTCTAATCGCACCTAGCTGTTCTATTTGCTATTTCAGGAGGTTAGATATCGCTATTTTCACACGTTTAATTCATGTATACATTGTAAATTCTGCCTGATCTGTGTGAATTTCTTTGTAATTTAGATCTATTTCAGCTTTCTTCGATGTTTTCTGGTAACTATCTTATTTTTCGGATGATATTTCTCTTTATATTGGGGGAAAAAGTTCTAAATTTGGATTTCGATGTCATAACTGTTCATTCTTCTTAATTATATTGGATTTCTTAGCATTTAGTATGCCATGTGTTTTAATTATTGGAGTAGCTTGTTCTGGGGATGGTTTCAGATTAAGAAAACAGTAGTCTTATTGAATGTTTGAAGTTCTGTGAAGCGAGTTTCAATGGATTGACGATATTGTTTCTTGGAATTGGATTTTTGTAGTATCTGATTATTTTCAATTATTGATTAAGATTGACCCGGAGTTAGGTTAAATCTGATATTAATTGCTGTAGGTTGATAGTGCAACTCTGCATGTCAAATTTGATTTTACTCTTTGAATCAAATAATTGGTTTCATTCTTTGTGAATCTCAATGAGAGATTATGGTTTGATGTACTAGTCATTGGGGAACTTACAATTTTATTTCACGTTCCTCTTCTATCGTTTCTGGAAGTTGTTTGATGTTACTTTTTGCTATAGCTTTAGAATGTAGCAATCAATTGAGCGTTGAATCGATGATTCTGTAGTGATTACTACTTCTCAGCTAAAACGCCTTTTTCTGTCCTTTATTATTGATTTGGTTCAGTTGATTGTTTTCTGGCGGAGGGAGTATGTGTTATGAATTCATTTTTCCATCATGTATAAACAAGTACAAATCAGAATGTTTATGTTCTAATGATTACGACTGAACAGATCCAGGGCCTCCAGCTGTCGATATGGATTGCAGCATTATTGGTGAGTCAATGGATGCCTCTTCTTTGGATGATGTAGTGTACGATACTGGAAATTTCGAATGCAACATCTGTTTCGATTTAGCACAAGAACCGATTGTGACACTGTGTGGCCATCTTTACTGCTGGCCTTGTCTGTACCAATGGCTCCGACTTCATTCACATTCTCATGAGTGCCCAGTTTGCAAGGCTATCGTACAGGAAGATAAACTAATTCCCATATACGGAAGGGGTAAATCAAATTGTGACCCGAGGTCTAGAACTCTCCCTGGAGTGACCGTCCCAAATCGACCAGTGGGGCAGAGACCACAAACTGCTCCACGCGTAGACATGAACTACACCCGCCCAAATGAGCTGGACCCGATTATAGGAGCCATGCCAATGGCAGCTGCAAGGTTCGGCCATCTCACACTGTCGACGCTTTTTGGGGCCCTTCCCGCCATTTTCAACCTTCAGGTGCACAGTTTTCATGATGCCACTGTGTACGGTGCCACTTCAGGAGTCCCCTACCTGTTCTCGAGCTCCTTCCATGGAGGTTATGTTCATGGCTTTCATAACTATCACTCTGCTCCAATAGAATGGAAACCGATTCTTTTGAAGATTATATTAGTTCTTGTTGGCTTTGTCATACTCCTGCATCTAATTCTTGCATGAAGTTGAATTCCAATGGGGCAAATCTTATGACAAGTTATGCAAGTGTATATTTTAGTTGAATAGGGCTTGTGTGTCAGACTAAATAATATGCTTAGATAACATATTTAGTGATCAGCGACTACGTTTTCCTACGTCCGCATCAGTTTTCTTTACTGAATAAAAAATCGACTGCGGATTTTATGTATATGTAGGGAATTACTCGTTCTGTATTATGAGCTCCACGATGTATATATTGTTAGCGCTTTCTGAGTTGAAATGAGAAGCTTTTGAATTTCCTACTATATTCTGTTGTATCACTGTAAATTTATCGATGCTAAAGCTATGCTTACATTTAGAGAAGAAAATCCAATGCATAAAGTTTCATACCGGTTTTTTGAGACATTATAAAACTTAATGAAGTTTATGAAAATACGTTGATTTCCAAAATACCTTTAATGTTTGTGTATTTTAAGCAAATTAACTCAAAAAA
>AYJT01111853.1:0-10105 GCA_001278415.1 Ocimum tenuiflorum
AGTTTAGAGGATGCTGTGTCATCCAAGATATTTCTTTCGATAGGATAAATAAATTTCAAGCCAACACATTTAATTGATCCATAATACATTCTTAGCATGGTCCATAAATCTTTAGTCCAAAGAATCCTTGGGTTCCAGCCCAATAATGTTTAAAATCCGTTTGATCTCTTTAGTCCCAAAAATCCATGAATTATTTTTAATTTTTAAATCTAACCTAATTTTCTTTTACAAAAAAATACCCAAACGCCTTCAAATCTAACATCGATTATTTTTTTTTTTCTGATGATTGGAAATCTGACTGGACTCAGAAGCGATGGTGTAGAATATGACTGTATTTTAATTGATGATGTGAAAATACAAAAAATTAAAAAAAATTGAAAATAAAAAAATAAAAAAAATTATAAAACAACCAAATTTGGTATTTTATATTACAAATTATTCATATTAGAATCTCAAAACTTTTAGTAATATGAATCAACATTTCTTCCTCAACAAAAATAAAGAATCCTAATTCCCAAATTCCTATCTTCACTTTCGATTCTTCCAATTTGAAAAAATTGAAGCTAACATTTAAATTTTTTGCTGATTGTAAATTTATCTCTGTGCAAAAATGCGGCATTTGCACAAATTTATATATACTATTTGCATGCTATAAAATATAAAGATAGTCCATATGCAAAAAATAGGGTACATCGCATTGTAAAATCTTCTCGAGACAAAAAAGAATATTAAGATCATTACATAAAGCTATCAAAATTGTCCATAAAATCATTTTACAATCATAAAAAAGTTAAACGTTAACTTCACTTTTCTCAAATTAGAAGAATCGAAAGTGAAGATAGGAATTTGGGAATTAGGATTCTTTATTATTATCGAGGAAGAAGTGTTGATTCATATTTGTGAAAGCTTTGGGATTCTAATATTAATTATTTTTGCAATATAAAATACCAAATAGGTTGTTTTACAATTTTTTAATTTTTTGTATTTCCACATCATCAATTAAAACACAATCATATTCCACGTCATCGCTTCTGAGTCCAATCAGATTTCCAATCGCCTGAAAAAAAAAATAGTTGAGGTTAGATTTAAAGGGTTTTAGATAGTTCAGGTACTTTTTTGTCAAAAAAAATAGTTTGGGTTAGATTTGGAAGTGAAAAATTAATCTAAGTTAGATTTTATATTTTGGTCCTACTTTTTCTCTCTCATTAACCAAAAAATATAAACAAATAATTCTTTCATAACTTTTTTTTAGGGTATTGAGATATATACAACATAAAACTTAATCACTTGGGTGGACGAGAAAGTTGCCGGATCGACCTAGAAACTCAAAAATTTTATCCTTAATAAAAATTTCTTGTCCTTCCTAGTTGTAGAATACAAATATATTAATCCGTGAGTGTATGAAAAAACGACCCTATTACTTAATTTTTATATTTTTGGGCGGACGACTTTTAAATATCGGATCATATTTATCAACACGTATATTAGAAATGAATATGCGCTTTTGTAAATTTTTATCGTATCACAAATTCTAAATTTCTAAAGACGCAGGATTATATATATGAATAATATTATTTCTTAGAAAATAAAACAAATCGAAGAGAATGCCAACATAGATATGCATGAGTTAGACACCCAGCTTAGGCTTTTGCCACGTTTCCAGTAAATGCTTCACGCGTGTCCACTCCTTGCTGGCGGCCTACCGCCAACCAACGCAACTGCCTCCTAACTGTTTTGCTTTTCGTCCAGACCAATTCATAATTATGACGTCATATCTCTTTTAATTCATCTCGCAATTATTCATATAATACTGAATTGTAATGAACATAAATAGTTCGTATTAATCGTCCATTAGTTAGTTTCTTGTTATTTCATTTATGATAAAGAGCGGATGATCAACGTCCCCAATAAATAAAGAGCTGTCGATTTACTTGGAAATGAACGAATTTTATAATCGATGCACAATATATCCATCTAACGATAAACCTTTTCTGAAACAGCGGAGAGCAAACAACTCCTGAACGAGAAAATGATAATTTCAAAATATTGTGAAATTTCTTGTGTTTCTATATACACAATGCCTTCCATCAGGCATAAGGGGAATAAGAAACTAGATTGACGCATATTTTTTGTTAATGTAAAAGAAATGAAGATTAACCACTATCCATCAATTCAATGATTGAACCTTAAATTGGACAGTGGTTTGGTCCGAAAGAATATCAAGAATTCTGGCTGGACCGGGTAAAGCGACAATTTCTTATAGAAATATTACACATCATATTAAATTAAACTTATAAAATAAAATTTATGTTAATTATCTATGTTTAATATAATTTAGACTTTACTGGATAAAAAGCATATGAATTAGTGTAAGTATGTAATGTAACACAATAAAAATATATACTCAAGTTTCGTTATACCGCCGGCCCTCCAAATGATATTTTACAGTTGGTTGAACAACCAGAATTTGGCAAAGATTAGATTGGTGACGAATGGGACTCTATATTTTATTGATGTGCAACATTATAGTTTATGTGCATCAGATCAACAAAGTTAAAACAGAAAGGCTTTGTTATGATCATCTAAGTAAGAATTAGATAGGTTTATCTTGTTTGAAACCATTAGGTAGGTTTTATTAGGTTAGTAATCAATAGTTATTTTTAAACTGCACTATCTTATTCATATGTTTCCTCAGTTATATCATATAGAGAGGTCTCTTCCTTCTCCTTCTCTGTTTTAGGGGCGGCGTTCTTATTGTTTTATGGTTGATGGAATTAGCGTTATGTTGGTATATTTACTCAAACCTCACTTTTAGATCATTTTATTGACTAACGACATATTCTTTTATCAAACGACCAAGTACATCTCTGTATTAATTAAACAAACACTTCATATTTTATTTATTTCTACAAAAGGTAAAATTAGCAAATTAACTGCCACTATTGATCACACATATTATAAAATAATCATAATTCTCTCATTTTTAATCCAATTTATGCAAATAATTGATCACATTAAAGCTCTTTTTGTGCTTGTTCATTTAAGCTAGCTATTGGAACACTGTGTTAAAAGAATAAACATGGACGAAAAATATAAAACTTTTATTTTCACAAGTATGAAGTTTTAATTAAATTTAATTCTAAAAAATATGACAACACCTTATTGCGATGTGATAAAAGCATGATTTGGGAGTTATAAGCCCTACGTCATTCGAGGTCTTATAAACCCTAATTGTATGAAATAAACCCCAACTAAAATTCTTTTAGTTGATCCTAATTAAGATTGAATGAAACTAAAAATGTATGTTTATTTCTATTTTTTCTCTATATTTATGAAATAAAATATAAGCATGAAATTTCATAAATTAAAAAAATTAATTTGATATACTGTTTTCATAATTTTGGTTAACAAGTAGTAAGCTATGGCTATTTAAAAATCGTTTTAATTTTAATATACTAAGTTGGCATCTATTTTTTTTTTTTTGTCATTTTGTAAATCGGTAAAATCCTAATAATATATTTAATAAACGAATCAATTATATATAAGATTTTGCTGAATGGATTGTTATTTACTGTTGCCTCGGCTGATATATCTTTTTCTCGCTGCAATATTTTATTGAATGATTATCATATGTTTTACAATGACACACGTCCTATTAATAAGTATAAAAATTTTATGGGGCCAAGCTTCCAAATTATTCAATGAACTCGTTGTTGATATTAATATCTTCCTAATTTCAGAAGAATAAAAGTAAAACTTGCTTGATCCTCTAATGCAGCATGCTATATTAGGAAAGCATCAATGAAATATCCTAGGATCGATCATCATTGATTGATTCTAACGATGGTCAACCATTTGCCACGTGGCACCTCAAAAATGGAATCGTCTAGAATCAACTCATTAGACCGACCTCCCACCTGCTATTGCCATATGCCCCAATTCCAAATGTGAAAAATCCCAAACCCAATGTTGCACCAACATTCTTAACCAATCGCCTCTCTCCACATCACCCCACAATAATTCTTGGTCAATTTACAATCTCGTGTCAAAGGATAATTACAAAGGGATGTTCCCACACGAATCTTGATGCAAATCCCTAGTTGTTGATCGAGTAAAAGGGCAGTTTCGTAAACTCACGGCCCTCGTGGATAGATATAAAAATCATCACAGCCCCGTCGTGACATATGGTTTTAGCTACCTCACCAATATTTCATGAGCCATTTTCCCATCATTTCTCGCGGATCTATACTATATATATATATTTGAAGTTGGGATTGAGTTGAGAAGCTCGTAAGGTGTGATAATAATTCGAAGATCGATCTGAGCATGCCATCTATGGAGTCGAAAACGATCAACAACAACAAGGAGGAAGAAGAGCAAGTGTATAGAGGGGTGGGGATTCATAGCCAGGTGAGGAAGGTGAAGCAGGAGATGGAGAAGATAAACCACCTGATGTTGCAGCAGCCGGAGGCGAGGCCGGCCCTCCGCGAGGCGGCCCGCCGCCACCACCGCTCACGGTCGCCGCTAGGTCTAGTCCAAAGCCCAATTTCCGTTGGCAACTGAGCTAGCTATATATATAACTATGTATGTCTATAGGTGCTTGCGTCGATCTAATTTTCTTGTTTAGGTGGTTTTGTACATATATATTTGATGTATAGAATACTGAAATAGAGATAGCCCCTTTTCGTCTCGTATAATCTTTTTGTTGATTTTCTATTTGGATGCTTGATGGTTTAGAATATAATCAACCAGCCAGAGCCAGAGGAGGTTCAGGGTTCAGGCACTGTACTTTCTCTCAACTGTTAGGATTCAGACCTGACTACAAAAATTTCCTAATTTTTAACTACCGTACCATCCTCCTTTATCCTCCCATTAGTTTGAAAAGGCAATTTGCACAATACTTTTAGGTACAAGAGGTTGTTATTTCCAAATTGTATTTTCGTACCTACCCTCTAAAACATTAATTTCGGATTTTAATTCTCTGCCTGTAAAGAGCATGATGAGCCATCATGCATCTCGCCGTCCATTTTATTTTATATTCTTCTTGTTTTTTTCTTAAAAATTTTTTTAAGGTCTGGATTCTGCACAGGGGATCTTTTCGCCCAAATTTCCCCACCTTTTCCTACTCAAATTAATTATGCAAAAATAGATACAATTAGTATTCGACCTGAGAAAATGTAATACTTCTGTAAGTTTCATTCTTGAAATATTGAAAACCTAGCACGTTATAATTTATAGCGTAACAACAGCTATAAGAACCAGGACCGAATTCTATCGGCCCAATTTAATAATATATCCAATTTCAAAGAATGATATTCAACTATAAGAAATTATGTGATTTTTTTTTTCGGCGTATAGTTGGTGGGTTTTGGAGGTGATACTCAAAAAAATTATTTGATTTATTATTTTGGAATGAATTTTTGGGAATGATACCAAATATTAAGAATCATTGGTTTCATTCGAAACCTACATCCATTCCTTCTACCGTCAAATTTATACCTATAGTAATCAAATCAACGCCACTTTAATAACCATCATTTGGTTTGATTTGATATTTCTATAATACAAATCACAGGGAGAATTGGAGTAGGGGATTTTGAATTTTATTGTCTAAAACGACAGACATCCTACAATACATGCTTTTTTTGGTCTGAAAAAGGCGTAAAGGTCCGATAATCCATGTTGATTTTCAGATATTTGAAAGGTATCTCGAACGTAATCGTTAAAACATTTCAAAAGTCAAGTATTAATTTTAAAATTTAAAAATCCAGACATATATCAGACATAGCTAGTTTATCCTATTTTTATATATAACATGCACCTCTCATTAGTTGATAATATTTGTTTTCACATACCAGGTTGGGAAATGGAATATATCAGAGAAAAAGTTTAGCACACGGCATTTATGAAACCTCTATTTTTCAGAAAAGTTATGCGAGTAATAGTTATCAGATCCAAAAACACTACAAAATTACAACCATATAACTAAAATATATTTGAATTCAACTATGACAAGCACCTTACAAATCTCAACCTATGAAACGGTCCAACACAAGCAAAATCCAGCAATTCCATATAAATGAATTGTTTGGCTAAAAATACACCCATAAACAATGTCTGTAAGCATCTATTTGAATTGGACGGTGAAGAAAGAAAAACTGAATGCAGGTTGTGATTCTTGATTACTGAGAGGCAACAGATTCCTTCAACGATAGATTCCTCACTTTCTTTGTAATATCCCTCATGGCTTCAACAATCACAGATTTCTTCTGGATTCTGTACCTCACAGCCAACTCTGTTGTTCCAGAGACTTCCTTCTTCAGCAGGGCCTCATCCTCCATGATTTTGGTGGGGAAATGCTGTAGAGCGATCACACAGATGGCAATCATGGTGCGAAAAACAGCTGCCTCATTTGATATTCCTAGAGGAGCCTCTGCTGCTGCAGATTTAAGTGTGTCTAAATCATGCTTCTCCACTGCTTCTTTGTCTTTGCAGAGAAGCACTCTCAATGCAGCCAACAGTCGGCCCTCCACCAACTCTGATCCTCCAATCCTCACCTTCCATGGACAAACAACAAATTAGTCCAAGACCAATATGATACTGCTGCTTCCTGGGTTAAGGTTGATTGAAGTAGAGATGACATACCTTGAGATCAGGATTGTCACCGTCTAGATTTAATTGATGTAGAATGCTTTGCTGCCATGGTGTTGGTGAAGAGAAGTTTGGGGAGGAAACTCCAGAAGCCATGCTTGCAGCATCAAGAAGTGCTGGGTCATATTTGAGTTCAATGCAATCATATGGGTTTGAAGGAATGACAAACCCATAATCGAGAAGAAAGAGATCATTATTTAGAAGGCCGTAATTGAGCTCTATGGGGTCATTTTGTTTAATATGGGCTCCTGCAATGACCTAGTAAAGAAAAAGCATAGCTACTTAATAGTGTCTGATTTGTGGTAATCGAACATGCATATCCTTGAAGTTCAAGAACGGGAAATACATCATACCTTTACAAGCATGTTCTCGTTGCTTGAGTCTTTTTCTTGTACAATCTCAGCATTTGCACTGAAGCTGTGGTTGCACATGTCTATAAGTGGAAGCAACATGGGAGTATGAACACGGGTCCCATCTGGAAGTTTACTGCCATACAAACGGAAAGCTCTAGATGAGACAGCTGACATCGCCCATCCAAGTGCTGATGCATCTACCTCTTGGCCTCCGAAAGGGTGGCCATCCAATTCGATGTTTTCAAGGGCAACTTTTATTGATTTATCGAATTCAAGCAGAAAGCGGCATCTCTTATTCACCTGTTGATGAAATGAAAGATGCGTTAGACATCACGACAGCAAATGCACTTCATACTTGTACTAGCACATCATTGCTAGAAAAAAAATCCAAATTCATGTTTTTTGCGACAAAAAGAAAACGATAAAAGGACAGAGATGAATTTCAGCATGTCATGTGCAGCCAGCCTGAATTTTCATATTTGAATACCCAGCATGATCAAAAACAATGGAAAATTGGCCCATCGGAACATTTACCTGCTGAAGGAGAGGAGCATACTGTAAGTTCATGATATCCTCGCCAGGGAAGAAAATGGGCACGCTATAAGTTTCAGGAAGATTGCTGATGTATGGCCACCAAAAAGAACCCTTCTTTGCTCTTTCTTGCAGAAGCCTTATGCCCAATTTCATGGCCCACAGTTCCTCTGTGAAATGCTCCAAATGTCCAATTTACTCCTTACACAAAATTCAACTAGCCTAATATTTAAGGAACCGCGTTACGAAAATATTTGACAACACTATAACACTAGACTATATTCCAGACAAAACAAGCAAAACCAAAAGATACAAAAGCTGACCTTAGTTCAAATCAGATTCTGACCTTAGAAGAACTATCAATGTTGTAAGGCGTAAATTAAACATAACATAAATTACTAAATGGCACCCTGACTGAAGTTACAGCAAACTTTCCATTATAATAATAAGAATATCCATCCACCATTGTTCTAACTTCATCAATTGGCACGGTTTTAACTGATGATATATCTTGCTTATGACTACTTACTGAAGTCTAACTTTCCATAAAGTAAATGAAGAAATACCTTAATGTGTACCTCACATGTAAGTAAGCCTCTCTCACTCTCTCTCAGACACACACACACACTTCTTTATGCCTATCATTACCCAAATATATATGTCAATTGCAATTTTTTATGCATATAAGAAATGCCACCACAACAAACGCCTAATGCAGTGAGATGAGGATTTAGGCGGTCCATCCACCTCAAAAGTAGCACAAAGACATGCATTAGGTTTGTGCAACTTTAGCAGCCTCCTAAACAAACAAGATAACTAGCAACACAGAGACCAAATACATTCATGAAATTCAGCATGCAACTGAGCTAATCTAGACATTGATTGGATTACCTTGCTGATGACTAACCCATATAACTCTGCGAAATACATCAAATTAACACAAGGACCTAAATACCTTTACACTCAACTTTATAAGTCGAAGATCCTCAGGCATTGTCATTTTGCATAGATGCACATACATCCTCATGATACCAACGCTCAAACATCAAAACAGAAACTAGGGGAAAAAACCCTCCCCAAACATAGGTAAAAGATCAAGACAGTAGCAAAATCTAATACTAACCAACTAAAACTACCTAATCCACACACAGTCAAGAAAAGTGAAATTAAAAAATCCGGCAACTAATTTATTCACAAAACAAGATATTTAAAGACAATCCGTAAGAGCATACCGGGAATATATGAAGCTAAATTAGACAGAGCAGAGGATTGGTAATCTTTAGCTTCGAATCGGAGTGGAATGTGTGGGGGTAGAGTAATGAGGTCCGACCCTTTTGGAATATCCTCAGAGGCAACAAGCCCTAGACCGAGCCCATTGGCTTTCTCATCTTCCAAAAATGCTATCTTAACTGATTGGTGCACAAACCCACCTTCTCGACGGACCCATTTTATCAGGTCCGGTGGCTGGGGCACCAGCCGCGCTGGCCGGAAGAAGGCCGACGCAGCGGCGGAGGCTAGCGGCCGCGCGTGAATCAGTGAGCTCGCCATTAGTCTCATCTTCATCCAGTTGTCAGTTTTCCACCACAGCTGCGCTTGATTTCTGAAAGTAGGCCAAGAAGTCGGGCCCCCATCACAAGTAAGAGCCCAACATTGGATTCAATAACGCCGAGCATTTCCCATTTCCCAATTTTTCTTTTTCTTTTTGGGTGATTTTATTCATAACTCTCAATTTATCCACCAAAATTATTTAATACATTCATATATAATTGTATAAAGACATTTATGTCCTCGTAGCCCCAATATTTTAAAATGTACAAAAATAAAAATAAAACCTTGATGCACCCTGAATCATTGTTAGATTAATTATCAGTCTTCTCAAATTGTTTGCACCATTGAATCGCTGTTAGCCTGTTATATTGATAATCCCTCTTTTTTCAGAATATTTGCGGGAGTGTGTGGAGTTGCCGCAGCTGTGGCGCTACCAGCGAAGTGCCGGAGCGCTGCCATGAGCAATGCGGGCCTCGGTGCCGGCGATGGCGATGCCGGAGAAATATATAAAATATTCCTTTGTTGATTTTGAGATGGCATAGGATTTTTTAGTCCGAGCAAGATGTTGGCTTTTTCGAATAAAAAGCCCTTTACGAATCCAGATTTACAATTTTCTCGAATCTATGATTGGGGTAATCGACTGAGACTTTTGAGATCAGATATGCAATGGGAAGAAATGAGGAAGAAGATGATGGTGAAAATCATATGGAGAACATGAGGCGTGTGTCCCATTTTCTTGAGTCAGCTATCATGAAGATTTTTTTTCCATTCTGAGGGTATAAATCTTGGGAAGAAAATTGAAGAACTAGTTTGGCAGATGGTAGAAATACGGCAATGTAGCAATGGAGAAGAAGATGCAGTCTTTTAATCCTAGACCAAGGAACCGCTGCTCTATAAAATGGGAGCAAAAATTAAAAGGGCAAAAATGTCTTGCAATATAATATTTATATATATTTATTAATTACGGACTATGAAGAGTAAAATGAAAGTTATTAATAAAATTTCTCTTTTTTTTCTTTTTT
>AYJT01111879.1:0-10540 GCA_001278415.1 Ocimum tenuiflorum
GGGGCTTTGTTATTAGGGGTCCTTCTTTTGATACGAATTGTGGCGAATTATTTGCAGCAGGCCTATTTGTGGGAGGCTGCGTTGAATTGTACGTATAAAATAAGGGTTTATGTCTTCGACAGGGTTTTGCAGAGGGATTTAGGGTTCTTTGAAAGTGGAAATGGGGTTTCACCTGGCGATGTGGCGTACCGGATCACAGCAGAGGCAGAGAATGTAGCAGATACACTGCATTCTCTTTTGAATGTGAGGATTGCTCCTATGCTTCAATCTTTTTTGCTATTTCTGATCTTGAGAATCATGTGTGTTATTTATTGTTATAGGAATTAGGGTTATAATACTAACATTTTACTAAGGATAGATGCAAAATGTATGACTGTTGTGCATCATTCCCTTTGCTTCTGACCATTCTCATTTTTGTTCTACAGACAGTAGTACCAAGCGCTCTACAATTATCAGCTATGGCATCACAGATGTTGATCATAAGCCCTCAGCTGTCCCTAATCTCTGCCTTGGTAAGTTGTGATGGTTATATATGTCTAATTCATATAACTGGACTCGATCATATCTACGAAAACTAATGAACCAAAATTTTATGGCGTGCTCTTTTAAGGTGATTCCAACAATGGCTCTGACAGTTGGATGTATGGGAGAAAAACTTCGTGCTATATCCAATGATGCAAATCTTAGCGCAGCCTCTCTCGCAGCCTACTTAAGTGAGGTATTGTAGGTTTTTTAGAACTTACTTTTTCCCGTTGTTTCCTGGTTATTCTTATGCACATTCATATCACACGTTCATCTCTTCATCTCTTGTACTGCTCGAAATTTAGAGGGCATTTATTCTATTTTGATAGAGGGGTTCCATTAATTGCTCTTTTCTGTAGTCTTCTGCTGTGGCTTGACAGCATATACATCATTTCTTTTGTTTTAGGTCTTCCCATCAGTTCTTTTCGTTAAGGCAAACAATGCAGAATCCAATGAACGCATTAAATTCCAGTCACTTGCTTCTGCTGATCTATTTGCACGATTGAAAAAGAAGCAAATGAAGGTTTTGATTCCACAGATAGTACAAATGATGTTTTTTGGGGTTTTATTCATTCTGGGTGCCACCTCAGTCATAGTTTCAAAAGGCTCGTTAAACTGCTCCATCCTGGTTTCTTTCATGACATCACTGGTTCTTTTGGTTGATCCTATTCAGGTGAACGAGTCTCCCTCCATGTAACTAGTTTCTTGGTTTTATTTGTATGGTGACTTTCTGCAGACTGGAAATGGTTGGTGGGTTCACTGGTTTGAGTTTCTATGCCCTTTTATGTTAGCATAATATTTTTTTACTCTCTTTGTGACAGTTGAGAAGAAATATATGGTAGTTTCTAGTTAGAAGATCATTTGCCGAAACACCAAAACTGAGGAAGATCAATCCATTTCGTTCAGTAGAATGCTTTTGACTATTCCTTGTTCTCTTTTCCCCCAGATTTCAGATTCTAAATAACTGCTGATCTCGGAAGCTTTGAGCTTGATGGTGCTGACAATAAATCTGCTTATCCTCTTTCTAATGAACACAGAGAGAGCTTGGCGCTTCCAAGTGGAGAATAGTGTGTATTGCCAAAAATCGAAGTACTAAATTGCTCTAGTAGGACTCTACTAATAGTTACACACATCACGTACATATTTTAGGAAGTTCAAATTATGATGTTGAACTATATTCTTCAGGATAAGTTATCTGGAAATCTGTATCATGTGGGCGACTATACGTACATAATGGTTGATTAAAACTCCTACTAGCTGGGCTGCTATCTATGTCATGATGGTTGATTAATACTCCTACTATCTGTATCATAATGGTTTGTGTACATAATGGTTGATTATATGTCATTTTTGTTGTGTTAGCTTATTGCTGAAAGTTTAATTGCTTTATTTTAAAACCTTTTTCTTGTGGCTTTTCTTTTATGCATCTGTCCTAAGGGCGTCAATTTGAAAATTTAGAATTGTGCAGGATGTTGGAAAAGCATACAATGAGTTGAAGCAAGGAGAACCAGCAATAGAGCGGCTATTTAATTTAACCGTGTTCAAAACCCAGGTAGATTTGTACCCTTTCTTATTATTTTAGGTGTCTCGTCACTAATCTTATGCTGCTCATAAGATAAGTTACCATTAATTGGTCTTGGATATAACTTAAAAGGATAACTGCTTCCTGAAGTTGATGAACACGTCGTTTAATGTTTCTATTCAGAATTCAGTATTGCTTCAGAGTGACATTCTAGCATTTCCCATTTAGTTGAGTAAAATTTTATCCAGCAACTGCATTAACCAATAAAATACGAGGTTAATAGATTATTCAAAACCTTGAATTACAGATCTTGTTCCAAAGAGATATGATGATGCTCAAGAAGTATTAGTTTATACCCTGTGCAGGTGTTAGAGAAACCAAATGCAGTTGAATTGGCCTCTGTTATGGGAGAAGTGAAAGTTCATGACCTATCTTTTTCATATGGGGATGGTACAGCTCCTCTACTGAATGAGCTTGATCTTCATATTAAAGCTGGAGAGACAATTGCTCTTGTTGGGCCATCCGGAGGCGGCAAGACAACTCTTGTGAAACTTCTGCTTCGTCTATACGAACCTCTTTCGGGTGAGTGTTTAATTCCAGAATTTCTTCTGCTCATCAAGTTGAGTGAAAAGCTTTCCGTATCTTCTTATTTATGTTATACTTTTATGTAACTGAATTTTTTCTGATTCTTTACTAGCAGGTTCGATAATGATAGATGGCTATGACATTCAAAATATCCAATTACAGAGTTTAAGGAGACATGTCGGTCTGGTTACTCAGGATTCAGTAAGTGACGTGCAGGACCTCTGTGCTTTTAAATTTGTGTTCTAAAGTCTGCAGGGTCTAAGAAAATCAAAGTGGAATTCTTTTCCACAATGAATACAATTGGCTGAATCCCGCGAAACCATTCCATAAAAATTCATTGATATATTCATTTTATAAGGAAAACTGACTTCAACTCTTGAATAATTCAGGTACTCTTCTCTGGGACTATTGCCGAGAACATTGGGTACAGGGATCTATTGAGTGGTGTTGACATGAATAGGGTTAAATTTGCAGCAGAAACTGCAAACGCAGACGAGTTCATCAAATGTCTCCCGGATCAGTATCAGACCACTGTCGGACCGAGGGGCTCAAATTTCAGTGGAGGCCAGAGGCAAAGGCAAGGGAATTTTAATTTTATTGCACGAGAATGCATCCATCCTCATAATAATTCATGTCTATGGCCTTCGCATCGTTAATTTGACGCATGAGAACACATGATGCACTCGTAACTCCAATTTATGACCTTTTCCTTGCGGTCAGGCTAGCTATTGCCAGAGCACTCTATCAGAATCCGTCTATTCTTATTTTAGATGAAGCAACATCCGCATTAGATAGCAGATCTGAGCTATTGGTGAGACAAGCTCTTCAACGCCTAATGCAAAATCGGACGGTAAGCTACACAGTTTGCATTTTAAGTAGCATGTGGTTGCGGACTGACTGCAGCAACAAGTTTATATATCAAACTCCTTGGACAATTGATTTACAAGGTTATATATATGTTAGGAGGGATCCTATGTGTTATAACTTGTTTTTACAACTCCAAAAGCTTTTGAAGTAGTTTAGCAATACAGTTTGTTGTTGTTTCTTAAGAACTTAGTGAAGTGAGGCAAGTAATCTGTTAAAGATGATATTATATGAAACCAATGTAGCAAGAAAATCTGAAATCTGAATAGCCCTTCATATTCTTTAGGATTGCAAAGTTAGAAATGGATGTATTTGCATTGCAGGTAGTGGTGATTGCGCATCGGCTAGAAACTGTGTTGACAGCTGATAGAATATTCTTATTGGAGGATGGAAAGTTGCAGCAATTGAGTCATTCTGCTCTTGTGGATGGCCAACTTGGCTCAGCGCCAACAGGAATTGTAGTTTAGAAATAAATCTCAAGGAGCTCAACATTATACTACACGCAGATGAAGTTGCTTCATACAAGTGCTGTTGCCTTCAGATTTCTCATTGAAATGCTGGCACGTGTATTCATTTATTGTCGAATTGAGTTTAATCAAATTTGGTTGAGCTTGAACGAGATTGCTTCCCTACTGAGTTTTTGGTTGTTGCGAGTGTTTTATGTCGCAATTCACATGCAGGCATAAAAAAATGTAAATTTCTTATATATTTGTTTTTTATATAGGTTAAATGTGTATGCGATTGAATTAGTCCATAATGAAATAATAATATGGTCCACGAGTTTAGAATTAAACAATTTAACCTACTTGGATGAAGGAAAAAATCCAACTAATATTGATATATAGACGAACGTCGAGAGACTATTAAAAATGGCGGGAACGTTTGCCGCCCTTTCACCACCATTTTTGCGGACTTCTTAAACAACATTTCATCAAGAATTCTTCGTTTCAATCCCAAGAGTTTCTGTCTCTCCTTTTACTCTGATTCTCGATCAACAGTATAAAAGGTGAGCCTTTTTAATAAACCCTAATAATCACATTCCTCAGTTCTGGCTGCGTATTTTGTTTTTATTGATTTCTAATTATAAGTTATTTACGTTTTCTAGAAGAAAAATGGATACTTCGAATCCGGCGGTTTTTGTCAACGCGGAGCTGTTGCGTATGCATGTGGGCCGGAGAGTTCGCGCCGTCGTTCAGGTACTTAGAAATGACGGCGGCTCAATCACCGGTAAATCGACCGATGAACAGCAACTGATCATCAAGGGCTATCCCTCCACCTCTCCGACGACTTTCGTCGAGGTTATCGGCATCGCTGAAAGTAATCAATCTATTAAGGCTGAGATTTGGACCAATTTTGGTGATAATTTTGGTATGGTGAAATTTTACTCTGCGGGGAATTCGTGTTTCTTTCTGTTACACATTTCCTGTCATTTTTGCTCTTTAAGTTTTTCTCTTCTGTTCCATGTTTTGCATCGATTTCTTTTCATATTTTACATTGGTTTGGATGGTGTGCTTATTATCACTTATCAATGTCTCTCGCCTGTCGTTGTTTTCACCTTTCATGTTGTTCATTGGCTTATGCTGGCATTTTCATTTCTGATGCTTCCATTACTTTACCATTTTGATTGTTTTCTTACTCAGTGATGTATATAATCAGAGAAGATGGTGTGTTGATTTTTTAGAATAGAGCATTGTGTCATTGTTGTCCATTTTGCGGTATCCGGCATATGTGCTTGGAAGTGGATGGCATACTATACTATATGATAACAAAACCAAAAGTCTATTGAGAAGATCTTATTTTATGGTTGGTTGGTTTAGATTTGCCTCTGGAGCCGCTGATTGAAAAATGTATGATGTTTGTGTTTCATCATGCTTTTGGTTCTGCAGATACAGCAAGCTACAATACTATTTGTCAACTTGCAAATGGGGATTTCAAACACTTGTTCATCTAAGCAGTTTTGGGAGTAGTGGTCTGCAGACTTGAAGAAGATTGAAGTTGTACCGACCACTCACTAATATGGCATTTCTTGAATTTGTGAGTGTTTATAGAAGCTTACTTTTGCATTAGCCTATGGTCTGAATATTCGTTATCAACTGTGGAAGATTCGAGTTTTTTAAGCTCTTGGTGGTGTTTTCTGCTGACTATATCAACATTACGTTCTATTTTAAATGCTGCTGTGATTATTTATGATCAAGGCATAATGGTTACAACTTTGGCTTATATTTGCGCTAAAATTTCAAAAATATATCTCCAGTTTCATCCTTCATCAAAAGTATCCTTGAATTTTTAAATTTGTCGCATGCTTCATTACTTACCCAGTAAATAAAGCAGTTTGGGATGTAACCATATCAAATGTTGAATAAGTAATAACAGATTACATGCCTTTGTAAGAATAATTAACTCAAGTTATTAGAGAAACTTGTCAGTCACATGTATATTCTGGTATAGTCAGTCTCTCTCCAAGCTCGACATTGCACAATTTAATTCATTTGTGTTGAGGAATAATTCAGCACATGATGAAGACGACAGTAAAGATGTAGCAATTGGCAAGTTTAATCTGTATGTACCAGGGCTAAATCTCCTTGTATAAATCAAATAAAAACCTAAGCATTGTTCCAATCATGTAAACAAATGAAGTAAACATACAAGGATATGACATGATGATAACACCTTGGGTATATGATGATGTGAGTTTCAGAAATAAAGGAACAAGCCGAGATTTTAATGAACGGAATATAATAGTAAATTCACTAGTGTCACAATCATGTATTACATCACTAGTCCAAGTCTGGCTATAGTCTACAGAGTACTAACTACATTATGAAATAAAGATCCAAATAAACGACATTAAATAGGCAACAGCTACTGAGGGATAAATATTCTAAATAGATTGATCATTGTAACTTTGTACACCTTTAAAGAAAAGGCGATAGGTCGTGAGGCGGTTCGATCCAAACGCTCTCAAATGGGTCTTGTTCCCCCCAATCATAACGCTGCTTCCTGGGATAGTATCTATCATTGTCCAGAGAATACGAAACACACCGTTTCCCATAATATCGAACCTTGGAAAAGTAGATATTATTCCTCATTGATCCAAGAAGATCCAACCTTGCATGGGAAGACAAAAAATTCGCAAAAAGCGTCATGCCTCCCAACGTTTCCATCTCCACCCATACTTTGTTAGTCTGATCTAACTTGTAAATCACAGGGTTTATAGCAGAGCAAGTGTATATCACAAATATATCTCCCATATGCTCTGCCATGAATTTCCCTTTCCACCAATTTTTGACAAAGAAATTCTCCGGGCATTTCGGTGGTGGCACTGAATGAACAGCCCAACTACTTTTCTCAGGATCGTAAACCCCCAGCCAACCGGTCAAACTCAAACAGTAGAAAAGACCCTGGCAATAAACTAGCTTATTCCAAATGCTGCTAACAAATGGCAGTCGGTTTTGGTAGTTGACTGTCGTCCATTCAGATGCACCCGGTCGACATGTACTAACTGCCACAACTGTCGGGCTAACATGCTTAACTGTAAAAAGGATACAGTTTGGAGACGTTGGAGCAGCAGAAAAAGCGACTATCTGGTACATTAATTCTAGACTAGGCAAATTGATAATCTCTCGAGTGTAAGGGCAACAGAAGAATACTGACTGCTTACTAGGCTCGTATAGCAGCAACCAACCATCTTTAGCGTAGCAAATCCTAGAGCCATGTAGCTCAGGCAACTCAAGCCAATATGTTTTGCGCTGAGAAGGATCGTAGAATTCATACAGATCACCAAATTTTGGGAAAAACATGAGCCACGGAGGCTTATTGGCCATTCTCACGGATAGAGCTACAGCTAACCATCCTCTGCAAACAGCAGAGGCACGAATGTTATCCTTCAAGCTCAACTGAGAAAGAATGAGTTCCAAAAGTTCTGTTGGGAGCTCATATTGTGTTTGTTGCTCCTCTGGATGCCCCCTTGAAGCTTTTCTGTTGTCTCTGATTGTTTCGGTCAATCTACGACCATAAAATTTCATAAGGCGTTGGTGCATTATGTGACATCTTAACATGAAAGCAAGGTTAATAATGCAGAAGTAAAGATCACCACTGTAGCATACAGTTAAAAAATGCAACTATATAATTTTAAAAAACTGATGCCTTGTAGAATGTTCAACGGCTGATGTATCGGTTCAAAAGAGTCTTAGAAAAGATGAACACCCGTAAAAACTATAAAAACTGAATGATATTTGTAGTGTATTGAAAGGATGCACACATCAATTTATTCGTGTATAGACAGCTGAGAGCAATATGCTGGACACCGATGAGGATTCACAGCCACATATCAATAACTCGAACAGCAAATGAAGGTATAAAACAATGATTCCCACATGGCCGTCACTGTTCTAACAGCAAGCTGGTATTAGCACTTTTAACTGGGAACAGTCCTTCCTATTCGCCAAACCTGATCAACTAGCCAGCTATCTTGTGACATAAAACTTATTCTTAGTAATAAAATATCAACTTCTTTCAAAATGCCTTTTTACAATAATACAAGGATAGGATAGAAAAGAACATCAAACGGACGCCCTACATTTCATCCATATCAACAAAGACCAATAACCATGTACGTGGTTTTACCTTAATTAAAGTTCAAAATGTATCCATTTGGTGAGGGGAAAAAACAACACGTGTCCAAAAATCTAAACTGCATTTGGGATGAAGTTTTGAACTGAACTTGAAATAACCCCCATTGTTTAAATCCATCAAAATGTGATACGGCCTCAATTTATATATCTTTTTCAAAGAATTAGATTAGTGATGGATCACAAACACGAGCAAGAACCCTACTGCAGACCTCAATTTGGTACACTACCCAAAAAACGCTATACTGAACAAAATTGCACATAAATTTGGCGAATTAAATAATCATCCGATCCCATTATCTTCATCCACTCGAATCTGATCGATACATTTAACTATAAAAACAATTCTTTCAATTGAACAGACTCCACAAATTCGATCACGGTAAAGCTGGTGCATGATATCAATTTTGTCAGGAATCATCAATTGAACCGAAACCCACACATTATGAAAACGAAAAACCCAATATTCATTCACATGAAGCAACAATTCAGAAAACGATCACTGTGACTCCAATGGATTGAATAAAGCAAAATAACTCACAATTTCATCTTTTTCCTTCTTCGCCCAGCCATAATTGGAGGAACCCAGATTGAAATTCAGGTTGTTTTGGGTTCGAGTGTGAGGAAAAAAAAGTAGGAAGAGGGGTTGTGAAAGGGGAAGAATGATTGCGGTGTCAGGGCGTGTGAGATTGCTACAAAAACATGTCGCCAATTAACACGTGTGGGTTTTGAGGTGTGTGTCTGATTTCCGTGCAACGGTGGCTGGATTTTATTTTCGGTTAATCAAATCACCCGCCAATCACCTATCGACGCGTGGAAATGGAATCAATTTTTGATGGTAGTTTTTTTTCCTCTTTGCTTTTTAACCGTCATTTTGTAGCAAATATAAGAAGAGCTTTAATAATTCTCGTGGATTTATCGTGTCTGATTACTTAGTTCGACATTATCAATTTTATCGTCCGATTCGTTAAGTCAAACGTGAACATATAAAAATGAGACAGCGATGTAATTTTTTCGGATAAAATTTTCAATATATACGATAATATATTGATCATAAATTTTGTTAACAAAACACCGCTATATCAATTCGACGAGGATCTGTATCTGATATAACTCTAACATTAACATGTTAGATTATCATTTAGCACTAGAAATTGTCGGTTCTGCTCAGAAGCATGCTGGTTTTTTTGATTTTATTTCATAATTTTATAGGCGTGATAATTATAGCGAAGTCGATAATTATAATAAAGTTTTATATGGAATTGTGATCGCGTGAATTCCATTCTATTTGGGGATTAATAAATATTGTGCTTATTATATATAATCACATATCTTTTTCACACTGATATTAATAAATAGGAGAAAATGAGAAAAGGCGGGTGGAATTAAATTAATGTAACAACTATATATGGAAGTAGAAATGTTATTATACCAGCCTATTATGTCACATGGGTCATAGCTTACCAGAAAAGGAAAAAAAATCATAAACTACTATATCATCAAGATTTTATATTCGCATGGCTTCTTGCTTTTTTCTATTTGCCTCGATTGTTTATTTTGATTGGAGTAAGAGATCGACATTTTGTTTCTTTCATTTATACAAAGCAAGCGATGTTATTTGGCTACAATATCAGTGATTTCATAAATTTTATTATAAATAACATTATTTTCGACGAATGAATTTATATTAGTAGAAGATTTCCTACTGACCATTAGTTTTGGGTTCACGAAGTTCAAGCTGTATTATTTATCGTGAAATATTTATTCCATATCAACTTTCTAATATAATAATATTTTATTATATTCTTCATATTTATTTATGAACAATTTATATGTTTTATAAAATAATATGGATGAAAAAGAAAATAAATGTCACTTTAGCACATAAGCTCTTCATGTCGGCATGGCTTCCAAGTTATACCATAAACATTCCAGGAGAGATTAAAGGAGTCCTATATAGAGATTCTGTGGCTTTAGGAGCTGGATTTTATTTTATTTTTTGAAAGATTTAGAGATGTTTTGCTCCCAAATATGAAGTCCAATATATCAGAAAGGCCCAACAAATAATTGATTTAATTTTAGAACAAATGGCCCAACAACTTGGCTACACTCGATCTGGATTAGCAACATGTTGTACACTTGTGTAATATCCTCTCAAGTGGGCACAATGATATTTTTTGGTCATTATCGACATAATATCATGCAATAAGCCAGTCCCTTTTAAAAATAGATCTCTTTTTCTCATAGAGTATGCAAATCAAGATTCATTAAAGAACACCAACCAAACAATAACACAGAAAATATACAAATCTTGCACCGCTCCAACGGCAGACTTTGCTATTAGCTATAGCTATAGCTATAGCTATCAGTGCATGCATAATCACCCAAATCAAACAAATAAATAAAATAAAACCTA
>AYJT01111901.1:0-14454 GCA_001278415.1 Ocimum tenuiflorum
CTTTTTGAAGATCTGAAATCGGACTTCTAATAGATAATCAAAGATTAAATGGGACAGCGGAAGAATTTTACTTTATTCAGGATTCTTTGTGTTGTAAAGAAAACTAAGGCCATATATATTGATAGAACGTCTGGGATTTCCTGAGGGAAAGGAAGAGATACATATACTCCAGCAGTATTATTTATAACCTGAAATATAAGACGAAGAAGGAATAATAGAAGAGAGTTGAAAACAAGAACTTTAAGTTACATACCAGTGAAATTTCCAGAGACAAATGCACGGGAGGCATCCCTAAGAGAAACATAGAGCAGCATGTGAAAACATAGTTATTCATTTCTTTAAGTCATCCTCAATGTAAGATTACATTTCTCACACAGAAATGGAATGTTAGCATGAATCTAGATTCATCAAAAAGGAAAGGAAAAAAATAATTAAGGAAAGCCTCGGTTTGGTATGCTCATTGAGAAAACAAAATCCATCTATATTCATTTGAATCATATTATCTTGACAAGGTTTGGACAAATAATTTCGCTGAAAATTCAAACATCGTCGCCCTTCAGGGTACAGTGGAAATAATTTTTCAAAAATGATAAGTCTCTACCATAATAAATGCTATATCTGTTACCAAAGAAAAAAACACAAAAAGCCATATCTTCTAGACAGGATCGCCCTATTACGGGTAGATGGATATTTGAAGCATACAGTAAAGAATAATCTGTCAACTATTCATGCTATTGAGACATTAATAGTCAATAAAGATTAAAGAGATTATCACTCTCTTAGCTGTTTGTTCAACCACGAAAGAGCTCCTTGAGAGTTATCCCCCACAGCTGATAAAACACATGGTCTAGGTCCTCAAAACGATTCTCACATAGCAAACACCAACGTCTGAAGAAGGAAGCTCTAGATAAAATCACACTTCAGAAATCTGAAACTTTTCTAACTTGCCAAATGAGTTTCATAAAATAAGAGCCATTATTTCGCGAGACGACAGAACTCTACCCATAACATGATCAATGAATAAATGTCAAGCTTATCCCTCCCAGAATTATGTAAATGCCATTTGTCATCAACACCACCACCAAAACCATTTGTCAAACTTTTCCTATTGAGATAAAAACTCTAAACAAACATACATATGGCAATCACATAACACTCTACATACACATCAATAAGCCTAAATTTGATAATGGAAGGACAAACAAACCTTCCAGAGAAATGGTTGTAGCCCCCTCCAACCCCGTAGTGACTTTTGCCTTTGCTTACATCAAAAACTGACCTGGATTTAAAAACAAAGGATTACACACAGTACCTAAAACAGAGACTATGAGAAAAAAAGGACCACATTTTTTTGTTCCGTTTTCTTTAACTAAATAAGTTGGAACAGAAACACTACCCCAGAATCCCCAGAAGAATCGGCAACCGTGGATCAGTTCCATTGTAAAGAGCTAGTTCTTCCGCAGTGAATAATCTCTGCAACAACTGCAACAACCCAAAGAGAAAAAGAGAATGAGCCAAAAAAAAGAGATAAAAATAGTGTAGAAATGACATTAATTCACAGCAGAAATTGAAACCGTACAGGTGGAGGAGGATTGGTGGGGGATTTGCGATGGAAGAAATTGAAGAGAAAGAAAGAGAGCAGGGCCAAGCAAATTGGAATCCCTAGAAAAGGGGACCAACGCATTTTCTTGATTTTTCAAGTCAGCGAGCTGAATCTTTCAACCGTTGTGTCAGAAATTGAGTTGGTCGGCTCGGATTCGGTTGATCCTCATATAAACCATGTGTTTGATCAGTCGAAGACTGAAGAAGAAGCGGAGAATAAAAGTTGTAAATTTTAATTTAATTCAAATTCCTAAGTTTATAATTTTTTATTCAACTTTAACGCGATTTTAAATTTCTTCTTTCATCGAAAATGGCATATCTAACCAACAATACGCATATACCCAGTCCAGTGTATTGGGGTATAAACAAGTTGAGTTGAAACGAGTAAAATAAAGCTTGAGTTGGAAAACTTGAGCTTGAGCTCGGCTCAATATTGACATCGTAAAGCCTGATTATTTTATTTTATTTTAATAAAAATAAAAAATACAGGTATACATATAAATTATCTTAACCTCGAAAAAATCAACTTGAGCTTGATTCAAACTCAACCCGAACTCGAGCTCATATCCGATACATTCACAACCCTAATTGATACTGACATTCACTTTCTCTGAGATAATATCTCAACTATTTTACGACCAATTATTTATCATTTATTTTCTTTTTTATATTTTTATTTCAATTGATCCCCCTCAAAATATAGCAGCAAACCTACATTTGATTAACAATCTGAAGAGATCACACGAAGCAGAGCCATAACTTCGTGGATTCGAATCGAAGGGCAAATTCAATCAAGGCGGAGGAAGATGACGATGGTGGCGGGGATTGGCTACGCTCTGCTAGCACTGGGCCCCTCTCTCTCACTCTTCGTCGCCGTTATTTCCCGCAAGCCCTTTCTCACTCTAACTCTTCTTTCCAGGTTTTCCCTCTTTCTTCTCCATCTCCAATTATCGAGCTATTTCTGTAGAATGACAGTTTTTGAGTTGTACGCCCTGCTTTGATTGTAGTACATTGGTATGGCTGATGAGTCTCATTGCATTATCGGCAGTCTGGAGAGCGTTTCTCCCGTTCCAAACGGCCATGTGGTGGCCTTATGCACTTCTCATTCTTAGCTCCGTTGCCCTTCAAGAGGCTCTCCGCCTTTTCTTGTGGAAAGTCAACAAGTTAGTTTGTTTCGCCTTTCTTATAGTTCGTCATTGATTGTTATACATGCTGATGGAATTTGCACTTTTTAGTGATTGAATTGGGTATTATGATGAAAATTGAATCGGTGATATATATTTAGAAAATTTGGAGGCTTTTTATGAGTAACTCTTCAAGAGTTGATGCATGGGATTTTCTATTGGAGAAGATGTGGGGTGTTTGAAATGCACTTGCTCGTTTGTAAAGTGGCTTTGTTTATTTATATTTTTAATGGAGGGTTCATATGATTTAGTTTATATTCTGTAGATGTATAACTCCTTTGTTTGTTCACTTTACGCATGTCATCAATGACTATGCTACCCTATTAAGAATGCACTCGATTCAAAAATGTATTCACGTTGTTTCATGTCCTGTGTGGAAATGTATTTGTTTGGGTGGTTGGTCTAGGTCCCTGCATTTAACTATTGATTTTACATTTTTTTTATAGGTAAACTCCAGTTTAGAATGTCGATAGTTAAACTTAGACCACAGTGCTGCTCCTGATGTTGCATTTTCTGTGTTAGATGAAAAGCGTTGAAACTCTTCTTAGCAACATGCTGCTTGACCTGGACTTGTTAGTATATATTCAAATCCTTATTATGATACTCAATAAGACTTTTGATCCTGACTGGATATGCAGTCTGTATAATCTTCTGACATATGGTATGGTTGAAAGCTTGGAGGTCATCCCTTTTTAGTGTTTCTCTGTCTACTGTAACAATGAATATGCCCATCATATATAGAAAATACTTTCCTGGATTTATAAGCATTCCTTTATCTATATGCACCAAATATGGCTTGATCTGCAAATTGCATGCATGATTTTTGCTTTTGTTTTGTGTGGCTTGCTTGTGATTTTCTTTGCTTTGTTGCTGCTTAATATGATATCATGTGAATATGCATAACTATCATTAATTTTTTGTAATATTTGGATATGCTGATGTACATAACCACCACAATCTTTTATAATTTGTTATCATATGGATAAACATAACCATGATTAATCTTTTATAATATTTTTGCTGTTAATCTGTTCAAGGAGGATGGAAGAAATGTTGGATGCTTTTGCTGATAGGGTCTCCAAGCCTCGCTTGTTCATCACTGATAAGATGCAAATTGCACTTGGTAAGTTTGTTGCCATTATGCAACTTACTACCTCATATTGTTATGTTCCATTTTGTAAACCTTTTCTCATCTGCGAACATTATTTTCCTCGAAATGCTTCTAGTTGAATCAAACGTGGTTTTCAGTCGGAAGAGACTTTTAGCAGGGTAAAAAATTACTAAATCAGACTGCTGGAGTTTGATTGAATGATAAATGGTAATCTAGAAAACTTTCTAGTCCATCTTATGTAAAACTTGCAGTTTGTGTTCTAAGCAGTGTTGTAAAGGCGGTCTTGGCGGCCGCATAATCGGCGGGTAGGCGCTAGTCGGCCGCCGCCTGTCCCGAAAACCCCCTAGTCGTTCGATTATTCAGTGGAGAAGAGACTGTGGCCGGCGGCAAAGCTTAGTCGTAGCTGCCACCTCCTGCGACTCCAACCGACTCCTCCAATGACCTCTTCCACTAATCTGCCGGCCTCAGATTCAAAATTGACGACGAGCTCGAACATGCGTGCTAGCTAGAAATCTCGAGAGCGAGGGAAATGGGTATCTCGGCAACTCCTATGGAAGATGGAGAAAAAAAGAGGGAGTGAGGGGGTAGAGGGAGGGTGTTCACGTGGGTTTGTTGTGGGTGGGGGTAAAAATTGTTGTCACATGATGGTAGAAAAAGTGAGAAAAGACGGAGGGGTGAGAAAATTTTCGTAGGGAAGTGTGAGAAATAAGGTGATTAATAAGTGCTGGACTCCTAAAACAAATAAAATATTACAAATTCAATGTTCTCTACGCCCTGCCTAAGCGCTGTTTAGGCGCCGATTATGCAGGCTAGGCGCTAGGCAGCCCTCCGGCGCCCAACTAGCGCCTAACGAGTTTTACAACCTTGGTTCTAAGACATTAGACTGAAAATTTCCCACCCCTAATTCCCCTCCTTGAATATGAGTTTTAATTCTATTGCTTTTGCTCTGCAGCTGGTGGAATGGGCCATGGTGTGGCTCATGCTGTTTTCTTCTGCATAAGCCTTTTAACTCCTGCATTTGGACCAGCAACATACTATGTCGAAAAATGCTCACAGATACCATTTTTTCTTGTTTCTGGTAAGTGGTTGGTTGATTTGACATCATTCAATTTTAGTTGGAACTTAACTAATGCTGCGAAATGTAATAGAGCTACTTGCACATATCTCTTCCGATATGATAATATTTTCGGTAGCATCTCATGTTTGGTGATATGTCCAAGATTGGCAATAGCTTAGACCCCCCAACTTCTCATTCCCTTGCTAGAGTTCTCATTTTCGATTTTATATGATTAATGCAGTTATTAGTTGTCCCAAACAGTTTAATTTATTTGATTTGTCTTTGATCATAACAAATTTCTTCCTTTTCGATTCTCTGTTTCCCTGCACTCTCTCTTGAAATGGATTTGATATTCCTCTATATCACCTCAATGATTATCCATTGTTGAAAACTATAATAACTGGGGATGGAAAGAGATGGATATCAAACTCGAGACCTCATGGTCCATGAGACTGATATGCAGATGATGCCACCATTTAGAATGTACCCAAAGTTACAACGATTTTCCATTTCTGGCGTGGATTGAAATGGTCTTGTGGTTAGACCAATTTCGCTGATTAAGGAGAAAGATATTTGAAGAAATAAAAAAGAATTTGAAATAATCTTATAAAAGAAAAGGAAATCAAACAAAGTCAAAGAAAATAATTGCAATGATGCCAGGAATTATTCTGCATCATACTGTCTCATCCCAGGTATTAGTGAAACACCAAAGTATCTCTAGCCTACCTAACTACTAAAATCAAGGTCTCATTTATAGGGTTAACATTACCATACTTTTCTCAGAAATAATGTCCCACGTTTATTTTTATTTGTGATCATTGCTTAAATCATGTCCAATGATCTGGGTGTGTGTGTGTGTGTGAAAGGTGATAAGCTTTGCGGACATGGAGACTGTAAAAAGCTATTTTATGCTTTTGCTGGGCAGCAGAGTTAACTTTATTTAGAGATACGAGTGAGATGCATATCCGCACTCCTGCAGATAAATACTTCAGCTATGGTTTCTCTAACTGCATTTACAATGATGCTTTGGTGTCATACTTTTTACATAAAACTATTAAACGTGGTTATTAGGCTCCATTCACCCCTACAAAACTGGCTTATAAGGGTGGGATACCCTCACCTTTACAAACTAACGTAGGCCGCGATCTCCAGTCGATGTGGGACAATTTTAACAAAAACAAGTCATGTGTTAAGAATTTAAATTGGTAGTGCTGTCACAATCTACTCATTTAATTGTTTCATTGTACCCATCGATCATATTGTATTGAATGAACTGTTGGTGTCCTCTTTTTTACTTTTTGCTGCATCTTTCAGTAAATAAACCATACATGTCCACAGTTTTCTAACTCCTTTACTTAACATGCAGCTATTATAGCCCTTGCATTTGTTACGATCCACACTTTCTCTATGGTTATTGCATTTAATGGTTACTCAGAAGGGAAGAAAATGGACCAGTATTTTGCTCCCCTTGTTCATCTGGCAGCAGGAATGCTGGTAAGTGCCATTAGTCTACGTCATTAATAAATAGCATATGAACTGGACAATTATACTTGCTATACATAGATTGGATAAAAAACACCAAAAGTAGTTGCTGGCCTTGGGAGACTTGTGTGCTGCATTTGCAACGTATGATATTTTGCAGATGTTTTCAGTGGTTTGGATTACTGAAGGACAAAGTCTGTATAGTTTGAAGGATGATATAAAAGAAACCCGAAGAAATTAAAAAAAAAGATAGGGGGCAAGAAAAAACTAAGGTAGTCTGAATTTGTGAAATGGAGATAATTACCCAACCTTGTCTCCTTGCAGACACTGATAAATCTTGTATCGGGTGGATGTGTGGTCGGCATTCCTCTTCTCTACGTCGTGGCAATCTCAACGTTGGCACATTGTGGGAACACAGTTTGGAAAAGACTGACAGAAAATCGGAGCAGGGAAACAAACTTACAGTAGAATTGTAAGTACACAGAGTATTTAGATTTTTATACTATCATATTGTCTTGTATGTTACATGGAATATCTCTTTTGCTTCGAGATTCTTGAATTTCATTGCATACGGCATCTCGGCCGGGTTGATGTTCATTTTCTTCTTAATGACAGATTTTGGCAGTTGCAGTTCTGTTTCTTTTTTCTCAGGGTATAAAAACTATGCATACGATCCTTTATTTGTTTCTAGAAGAGTATTCACATGAATTTCTCTTCCATGAGTTGTTAATCTATGCAATCATATTGTTTCGGTGTCGGCGTGATAAATCGGAGCAGTATTTGAATTTATACATTTACCGACTATATGTGCAAGAAAATAATTAAATCTTTATGTCATCTGATGATATTTGATATTCGCAGTGTGGAAGCTTTAACTGAAATCAAGCACCTCTTATTTCAATTATTAACGCGCTGATTTGTTTTTATTTATTTATTTATTGAGAAAGATTTCTACTTTTAATTTTGGAAACCAATGGTTTTGTCGGTTTGTATTAAAAAAATTATGCAAAGTCCCTTGTTTATATTTTTTTAGTTAAGGAGAGAAAAAAAATTAAAAATGTATTTTAATTTATTTCGGAAGGAATCATTTTTTGAAAATTGTGGAATGCACTCTTTCAAAGAAAAAAGCAAAATAAAAACAAACATAGCCTAAATACAACATTACAATATATACAATTTAGATGTTATCTATAAATTCGAATCCTAAAGGTGCTTGTCTACTTGTACTCTAGTGGTAAATATATTGATTGATCTTTAGTCATGTATTCGGCTATATTTATTATTAAATTAAATGGGTATTGATCTTGCAGGATAATAGTAGTATTTATATTATTTTGAAATTTTCAGGATGGTCCTTTTTTTTAGTTGGGCTAGGTAGACCAGACCCTCTAATTGGATATAGTATATAGGTTTCATTTGAATTTAAATAAGATTTTTAAAAAATACAATTTTGAAGCAACTTTCATGACTATAAAAAAATACGGAGTTGATTGAAGCTCTTATAATTAACGGGACATGCATGAAAATGATTTTTAATGGATCGTGTATGTTAGTTAAATACGTGACTATGCAAATAACTAACCAAATGTATATGTAAAATGACACACATACTTTGAGGTTGAGGCTGATTCAGTTGAAACCATGTAATAATATTGAGAATTTGAGATTCGACCAAAAAAAAAAAGTACAAGAGAGGTTGAGATTGAGATACAGGCCTATACTATCGAAATAAACATTTTACTTAAATGTAAATTGATGCAATTATCAAAACAGAAAATCTCCTTTACCTATAAAGTAAAGCAATAATAGTAAAAATAATAACAAAAAAAGGGAAAGGAGATGAGCGAAAAAAAATTGAAGCACCAACTTTGATGTTACGTTGAAATGTAGGTGGAGATACCCTGTAATACGATATTACAACTGAAGATTAATAAAAATATGAATTTGGAAAAAATTCTTTTTCTCTTTTTTTTTTATTTTTTTATTTATTTTCAATCTTACACGTTTCATTCTCATTTGATCAATAAGTGTAGTTTGATGTGTAGTACGAATGTACAATCTCACCAACCATCGTTTTATTGCGAAACGTCCACGTCAGCACAATTTATGTTGTCGAAAAAGGAATAAAAATGCATTCCCCGTCACCACCAACTGAGATCCCCCACACAGTTGATTGTTATTGTTGGTGTGACTGAGAGAAAGCTCGAGTTTGCGGCGGCCATGGCTCTGCGACGCCTTTCTTCGCTTCATTCTCTCTCTTCCCCCCGTTTCATGGTTAATTCATTCACCGTTCATCACCCTTTCTGCTATTGCATCCACTACATTCTGATTTTTGCTCCTATCTGATTTTGTCTGCCACAGTCTTCGTTGGCGAATCCAGCTGCTGCTCGTGACGACACTTCTCGAGTCACCGTAACCATCTTTTCTCATTCTCTCTGTTTCTATTAATTTTACATGGATTCTTGTTATTGTTAATCTCTCTCTCTCTCTCTCTCTCTCTCTCTCTCTCTCGCTAATATCTGAAAAAAGAGCTTGTATTTAACTTGAATTTGGTTGTGGTCAGTGGGTTAAGCAATTGAACGCGTCACTGGAAGAGGTGGATCCGGAGATTGCGGACATTATTGAGCTAGAGAAAGCCAGGCAATGGAAGGTATTCATTTTTCTATACTTAATTAATGTCAATTTCTAGTTCTTTATTGAGTATTTACCGTTTCGTATCGGATTCCGTTAATTGTGATGAATTTAGGGATTGGAGCTTATACCATCGGAGAACTTCACTTCGGTATCCATAATGCAAGCTGTTGGATCAGTAATGACTAACAAATACAGTGAGGGATACCCTGGTGCTAGATACTATGGAGGCAATGAGTATGTTGACGATTTCCCTTTGTTCCATGCTTAATTATTCTATTGTTTGTCGTGTGAGGATCTTTCCCACTATGAAATCACACACTATTCTGATTTTTGTTGATCGATATCAGAATGAAATTTATGAACTTTTTTATTTTAAAGCTATTTGCTTGCATCCGTTAAAAGGGAGATTAAAAATATTACAGTTTGCGAGTTTCTTTTGGAAGTATCTCCAAGCTTTAAATAGGCTTGTTATACTATTATCCACAGTTTCTCTTTTGAGGCAGTATTGTGAGACTCCGAACAATTTTCAAAATCTTATAATGTGTTCAATACTGGATTCATAATTTTTGGATGAAGGCAATATCAGTCTCCTTTACCTTTAAATATTGTGGTATCGATCTTTCTATGTGAAGGTACATCGACATGGCAGAGAGACTGTGTCAGAAACGTGCCTTGGAAACCTTTAAACTGGATCCTGAAAAGTGGGGAGGTAAGCACTTTTCCATCTGTATTTGTATTATCAAGACGGCCTATGTTTCAACATATCAGGGCATAAATGTCACCATGTCCCATGTGCAAGGAAATTTGTTGACACAATAAATATCCAATGTGTGAGCATGTCACAACTCTGACAACTAGTATTGTATCAAGATTATCGCTGCTACTCATGTGATTTGTTTCACCATACTACTTTGATATCTGCACCAGTTTCTCTCTGATTACATAGCTTCCTATCTGGCTCAACCGATCACACAACTGATCACAATTTACTAAGCCTCCAATCCTTTTTTGATGACTCGGAGTAATCACGCTCTTAAAAAGGATTAAACAAACATCTTCATTTGCTTCAGAACTTTTTTAATCCTGAATTTCATTATATTCATAATATGATGCTGATTTTAAAATAGTATCTATTGATATGCACAATGTTTGGGTATGGCATGCAGAAATCTTGAAGCATAATACTCTGTAATATAATGAAGTGTTTTATTATATCAAAACATATTCTACTTTTAATTTTTAATATTTTGAACTAGTGATCAAGATTGCTATGCTTTATAATCACAGTGAATGTGCAGTCACTTTCTGGATCCCCTGCTAATTTTCAAGTTTACACTGCTCTTTTAAAACCTCATGAGAGGATAATGGCTCTCGATCTTCCTCATGGTGGTCATTTGTCACATGGTTATCAGGTATATCCGAGTTTGTAAACTTTGATTTTACCATGCTTTCTCTTTAGTTGTGCACATGACATACCCAGCTGTGGTCCTTTGATTCTTGAAATACAGACTGATACTAAGAAGATTAGTGCTGTGTCCATATTCTTCGAGACAATGCCATACAGACTGAATGAAAGCACTGGCTATATTGACTATGACCAGGTACTGCATGTTTGGGTAAAAAACAGATTTAGTTTTTTCCTCATACTGGGCTTTCTTGGAACCAACTGCCATATATGAAGTTTCAAAATTTTCTTGTTGCAGCTAGAAAAGAGTGCTGTACTTTTCAGGCCAAAATTGATTGTTGCTGGTGCAAGTGCTTATGCTCGTTTATATGACTATGCACGGATTCGCAAGGTAAACTTCAATGATGTTTTCTTGTGTTTTACAATTGACGTCCATTCATTCTTTTCTGATGGTGGGTATCTTGATGTTGCAAGTTTTTTGTCTTTATAATAAAATTGGCAGGTCTGTGACAAACAAAAGGCTGTCTTGTTGGCTGATATGGCACATATTAGTGGGTTGGTTGCAGCTGGTGTCATTCCATCACCATTTGAATATGCAGATGTAGTTACAACTACAACGCACAAATCGTTACGTGGGCCACGTGGAGCTATGATCTTCTTTAGAAAGGGAGTTAAAGAGATTAATAAACAAGGGCAAGAAGTGAGTTCTTATAAAGTCATTTTCTTTTACTTGCTTCTTCTGCTGTGTTCTTGATATATCTCCGTATTATCTTATTTAAACATCATTAAACTCTACTCTCCCCAACCATTTGAGCGTGGAAGTGGGCTGGTGGCTATGTAAGTGCCGAAGTCTGTGTAATAAATGAAAATGAAGTGGTTTATAAAAAATTCTGGATTGTAGGCCATGCACTTTTGTAAAACTGAATTCCATCTTACAGGTGAAGTATGATTATGAGGACAAAATTAATCAAGCTGTATTTCCTGGGCTTCAAGGTGGACCACACAATCATACTATATCTGGCTTAGCTGTTGCATTAAAACAGGTATATTTTCATGCCGTCCTTTTTTTTGGTGAAATGTTGTCCTGATATGTGCTGACCTTATTATTCTGCAAGTGCAGGCCATGACACCAGAATACAGAGCATATCAAGAGCAAGTGCTAAGTAACTCTTCAAGGTTTGCTGAGGTATTACATCTGAGCAAGAGAGCAGCATAACATGTCAACATATTTTTCTGAGTTATGGACTGGCTTTTCTGTCGTATATACTAAATATTCTTCTATATGCAGGCTTTGTTAGAGAGAGGTTATGATCTTGTATCAGATGGAACTGATAACCATCTGGTCTTGGTGAATTTAAGAAAGAAGGTAATACCTCATCTCCATTAGCACTTCATTTTCCTATTGGTTGATTACAGTATAAATGTTTAAGTAAATGTGCTTTCTGATATTCCTTCAGTCATTCTTTGTGAGAATCATTATTCAATGTCCTTCACGTCCCTAGTCCCAACAATAAATTATTTTTTAGTTAATTGTTTCACATGGAAGCAGCCCTGATAATTTCCATATTACTTTTCCTTAGCCATCAGCTTTGCAAAATAACTCTCGTTGAGGTGAATTGTGACTGATTAATTCCCTATTGGGAAGCAACATGATGTGGGTTTATGTGATGGGTGCTTGTCATTTGCCAATAAGGCTGAATCACAGTTTCTATGCTCGTCATTGTCTTAGGTTGATCTTTAATTGAGTTTATTTTCATTTTTATTCAATTTTAAGGAGCCTTTTCATTTTATTTTTTTTGGTCTTAATACTCAACTGATTTATTACTTTTTTTTTCAGTAGAAAGAAAAAAAAATTGCAACAGGACAATTATGCTTCACTTTTTTTCCTTTTACTTTCCTCCTCAAAATATTAAACCCTAGAGGTTGAATAATTTCACACATTTAAGTTACTTGTTTATCGTTTGCAGGGTATTGATGGATCTAGAGTTGAAAAAGTTTTGGAGGCTGTGCATATTGCAGCCAACAAAAATACAGTTCCTGGGGATGTGTCTGCCATGGTACCCGGAGGCATTCGAATGGGTAAGCTTTTATTGTTGCTTTCAGTTTTCTACCACTTAATTAATGATGATGAGTTCCTTAATATTCACTAGGTACTCCGGCTCTCACATCGAGGGGATTCACTGAGGTTGATTTTGTTAAGGTAGCAGAATTCTTTGACGGTGCAGTAAAATTGGCCCTGAAGATAAAGGCTGATGCAAATGGTACTTAACTCTGCAATTACTTGTATTTTTCCTCTGCTCTTTTGCTTGACATGCCCATCTATCGTTTTCTTAACCACTAATTTCTTATTTCTCTACTTTTTATTGTAATTAACTTGCAATCGTTAGGAACCAAGCTGAAGGACTTTGTGTCAGCTATGACATTAGACGTTCATCAATCTGCATTATCAAAGCTGCGTTTTGAGGTTGAGGATTATGCAAAACAATTCCCTACAATTGGTTTCGAGAAAGAGACAATGAAATATAAGGACTGAAGCCGAGCTCCTACTCCTAAAGGTAACAAGGGTGTAGATTGTAAACATTATTTTTCTCTTGATCAAGTTAAGTATATTTATTTTCACTTGTCTTTAGAATCACCTAAATTTATCCTGCCTGAGCATAGTTAATTGTGTGATAATTAATCATGTATGCTTTTGTGATGCAGGCAGCATCTCCAACGTTGGAAATCTCGAGTTGCATTGGCTATCCTTTCAACTACAATTTAGCATTTTCAACGTTGCTTCATTTATCTGATTGCTATAATATTATGTGATGATGATTTCTGTCTTGCAAAATAACAATGTGTATGTTTTCATCTGCTTTCAATTCTATTTACATGAGTGGACAAATGTTATGAACCATCTCATATTTTAAGGGGGGAAACTACCAGAATCCATAAATTCAAATATCCCTCTTAGCAATATTTTAGAATTGGTGTATCTAATTTTATATAGTCTTGGACTAAAATGAGGTCAAGAATATTTTCATCGATATACACAAAAAAGGAAGATGCTATATTCCAATGCCATCGATTTTCTTCTATTTGGGACTCAATCATATCCCAATTCAGGTTTGTTTTAATGGCGATTATGATGAATTACACGTCCGTGAATGAATGGAAAATGCTTCTAAATAAAGACCTCGCGTGCTTCTTTGAACGCTTGACATTTTAGCTTTTGCCAAATTATTCACCGAGTATATTTTTGTGGTATTTTTCTCAATTTTTACTAATTTTTGACAATTAAATTTTGATTATTTCACACTAATAATTATATATTATAATTGAACCAAGAAAAGAAAATCAAAAGAGAAATTAAATTTGATCGCCAGCTTCAGCAGAAGTTCTTATGTGGCCTCACAAAGCCATACTTTTAATACTACAAAAGGGATGAATATTGAATGCATAATCAAATAATGTCCTCGTAATCCAAAACAATTATGTCGATAAACCAACGCCATCATCACTAGGGGCATCACTCCCATCAGGAATTTTTCCAGAAAAGTTTGTCTTTGAGGAACTTGAAGATGTCATGATGCAGCAGAAAGTACGAATATTAACCATACAAATACACCATTATTCAGATAAACTAGTTTCCTCTACCTTCTATCCACAAACACCATCGATCGAAGCTCGCAATTGTTGAACCTGCACGCATAAAGAAATCAATCCCTTCGGAAACACCCAAGTGGTGTGAGACTAACTTGCAATTACCAATCAATTTTAGAATAACTTTACCATTTGCACATTTCACCCTTCACAGAAGGATGGCAATCATCTCCAAATGCAGAAAGTGTGTGAAGCAAGAACGCAGAGTGAGTCACAATGGCTATCTCCGACTCCTCCCGCTCCCACAACCTTTGGGAGTATACTTATTCACATATTCAGTCTCTCATTCTTTTGAAAACCTCATAAAATTAGTTAAGAAACAAAAAAAAAAAAA
>AYJT01111902.1:0-11897 GCA_001278415.1 Ocimum tenuiflorum
CGGCCAGATCTTCATTCGATTCTCTTACATCTAGATTCCATAGTATGTCCTCATCACTCTCTATCTGAAGATAAGCAGCACGACGTCTACCATGAGCGACTCACATGAAGAAGAAGAAGAAAATAAACATATGTATACATATATACACACTTGCCAGTGAGAAATCAATTGCAGGAAAAAGAGGCTTGTACTCAGCTATGCTCCTCCTCTTATCACACCAGTTAACTCCCTGCATCATTTAACACAGACTAATCCTTAAGATGAAAAACAACTTGCAATGACAGAAGAAGACTAGATAGCAGGAAAAAGAAGAAAATAGTTCAGATTGCATACCAAACGCTCTCGACAAAGTTCCATTGCCACAAATGGAGGGGCACTTAGACTTGAAATCGCGGGCCGACCACTATTCCCTGCATTTTCTGTCATTAGAGGATCCGCACAGGCTCCATTGTCGAAGCCTCCTCCACCAAAAACCCCAACAGCTGTTTGCATTGCCCTGCAATCAAGATGTTAAACTACAACTGCCAAAGGCTAGAATAGTTTCATTTTATTTTATTTTTTATCAGATGAGGATAGATCTGTTTTATGGTGTTCCACTGAAGAAGTACATGATCAATTCTTGAAGACCACTGATTAAAAAAAGTTGAAACTAGACAAATTCCCTTCTAGAATACTATAAAAGTACTCTTTCTAACAGTTTGATGATGGTTTCACACAAGTATAAGAAGAATAAAAACTTCACCATACTCACCTTAATAAAGGGGAAACAACAACTAATTCGATTTTCTTTGAAAGGCCCGTGGACCAAACATGCTTCCGCAAATTATCGACCTGTTGCCAGCCAAGAGGGGTGAGTGCTGCATCAAAAAGTTCTGGTGACATGTACGCGCTGTGGTCTGTTTCTCCGGCGACGTTGTGGAGCCCCTGAGCATGTCTCACCTACATGTAAGAAAACGAAGTGCATCCACATTATATGTTTTGTCTCATTACTGCCAAAGTGTGTCTTAACGAAAACACATCGAAGGAAAACATCAACCAAGTAGATAGTCTTGCAGCGGTGGAGAGGGTACAAGCCTTGGCCTTTTGCAGCTTCCATATCTGCAACAATTGAAGAAATTATATACGTATAAGAAGGAAACAGTGATTGTGAAACTGAGAGAGTAGACATATAAGACAATTATTTGCAAGCCTCAGAATGAGCACCAAGGAAAAGGTGATCAAACTATAATGTACAATTAGAAATTACTGATTTTCATGAGAATCTACAGAATATTCCACTCTTGAAGAAACATAAAAGTGTTGATTAATTTATTTTCTTGTTTCTCTGAAATTTTTTGAATCTTAATGATATGCTTTCTGCCTGCATGACTAATTCAGGATTGGGGAATGTGTGTACAGCACTTCTCTTGCTTGAGCAGGATTTGAGCTGTTCTTTTTTGAAGTATAAGAAAATTAATGCAGCCTTAAACATCAAGGTCAAGAGGATAATTTTGTTGTAGCAAGACATAAACCAAGCTATAAATCTGAGTCTAAATGGCAGGAAATAGCATTAGAAGCTAATTACCTCCTCAGGTGAGCTAATTTGCTTTCTTGATTAAAGCTAACAAGATTGGGAATGAAATTCAAAATAATTTGATAGAAATAAACAGCTTCTAGAGAGTTTATGTAGACATAACTGATGAGAAGGCACAGATCTTTAGCACATGGATTTGGAGATTACACGAATAAACAAGGCATAAAAGTAATATTCCAGACTCCAGTGCACATGAAGTCCAATCATCAAAGAGAATGTCCGAATATGAATAATCACGTAAGATTGAAAATGAATTCCATCAACTCAAATAAATTGGAAATTAATTAAAAGCGCAGGTGGATATCCATAAATAATTCCCAACATCTTAAAACAAACAGCCAACACGAAGACTCTAAACAAAATATCGCATTTAGACGGACTGAACAAACACCTTCGATATTAGAATTGAATAAACATTTAAAAGGGAATTAAAAAATATGCAAATCCTTACCCTTTAGAACCAAAATTTAAAAATAAGTTTTTGTGAGAGATACCGGAGAGAGAATCGGAAATACGACGGCAATGGTGTGTTGTTTGGATGGAAGCTTGTGTTGCGTGGAGACGATTATATTATTACATAAAATGTAATGATCTGAAAGTCGTCTCTTCCGAGTTTGGCGGCTTCTTTGTTTGTTTGGTTAATACTCCAAACCAGATAAATCACACACTTTTCCTCTTTCCTTGAAAAACACATGCTATGCGGACCCGAAAATTGACACATACAAAACCGAAAAAATGCAAACATCAGAAACACGCACAGCAATTCATTCAAATAGGCAAAACATCAACTAGTACTGATTTATCCAGAAACACACACAATTACACAAACACGGTGAGAGAGATGATGATGATGAGCCATTATTTAATTAGTGGTGGAGGAGAGGATGGAGACAGACAAATAACTCACTCGTTGCCTTGCTTGTCATTTTTAACTTCATCTCACCATTTACGGATTTCAAATGATGTTCATGTTCATTATACACGCTGAATATTATATTTATACATTCAATTATATTATAAATTAACCAAAAACTGATTGTGCACCCTCGGACACACTATGTGTAAGTTTTCAGTTACACCATCGGTTGAGATTTCCTCTTACACATTGGCACGTGTACTAATAAATACAGATAAATCAATCTCTCAATAATTTTATCTTGATTTATTTTCATTAATTAATATGCATATCACATATCATAGTATAACACAATATATAACATCAGAATCTCAATTCTCGATCGCCTCGTACGCTTTAATGATGCGTGGTCCCAAGTTTGTTCGATTATGTAAATATTAGGTTCGAGTTTTTTTCTTTTCAAAATAAATATTTTGGTTACAAACGCAAAAACGTTGCAAATATAAAGTTCCTGGGCTATAGGCACTCAGGACTTACCATCAATGTATTAAAAGGATAACGGGTTAAGATAAATCTAAAGAATATAAGAAGTTGATGTCATTATTATTTAATCCAAATCATACAAATTACATATCCTTTCAACTCTTTTTTATTTTCTCTTTCTGATCATATTTTTTGTAAAAATATGAACAAAAATTAAAAAATGTTACTTTTTAGGTTTATTTAATCTAAATATCAATATCACTTTGCTTCTACAAATTTTCAAGTGATCAAACAAAGTGTCCAGGAATCAACTGCTTTTCTCTATGAAAGGATGAAGAATTAATTTAAGCTGCTTTTAATCTCATAGAATTGTAATTTGCAAGAACTTATAAAAATCATTTTACCCATAGCAAGTCGTATTAAATCACATAAAAGTTGAAAATGAAAATTAAAGTTAAAAATGTCCAAATTTTTCGACAAACAAGGTATGGTACTTCAACTAGTATTCTATGATCTTATACCATAGATGAAATGTCAGGTGATATATGATATATCAACTACTTAATGTAATCAATTTGTTTTTTTGTTTTATGACATAAAGTTGTAGGAAGTTCACATATTAAGTAGCAATGTAATCATTTCACAAATAGCAACAACTTAAAAAGTGTATAACTGCATTATAAAAAAATTAAAATTTTCAAGATTTTATAAATATATTGTTGTAATTTTGAGTAGCAAAGTACGAATTACAAAAGAGTTTGAAGTTGGAAAGTAAAAATAGGGAATATAAAATAAAAACAAGAATATGCTTAATTACAGGGCCCAACCGGGTTCGAACCGGTGACCTCTTGATCTGCAGTCAAATGCTCTACCACTGAGCTATGGACCCTGACGTTCGGGGAATCAGTATAAATTTAATATAATTGTTTTGTAAATCTCTTCAATATCAGTTGTGCAATAAATAAAGTGAGTTCCCATCTAAATAAAATTAGAATTTAAATCATTTGTGATTTGATTAATTAGCACGTTATTTGGATAGTTACCAACTCCACTCATCTTAATGATTTTTTAATAATAAATGCTGCGTGAAATCTACAGTTTTATAAAATTAAAATGTACAACCGTTACTCGTGTAGTTGCTATTGACACTAAACAGAAAATTAATTCACACACAAATATAATTATGCAAAAAAGAAAAAGGAAACGAAACTTCCTGTTCAAAAAGTATAATGTATGTATTTTGGTATAAATGTACGTCTGAGAAAGTTGGTCGACTGGTTCAAGGATAAAGTTCTTCGCTGGAACTAAAATCTTCGATGAACGACGACCACTACTCCCCCCATGGAAAAATGATGAACAAATCTAAATAACTTAAAACGTGTTTGATCATCGTTTTCTGTCGACGCCATCTTCGCAAGGGGTGTCGCTCCCATCAGGAATCTTTCCTGGAAAGCCAGTCTTTGAGGAACTTGAAGCGACCATGCTGCAACGGCAACAGCAAAAGCAAGAGATGATAATGATCGTTTAAGCATCTTTTTCATGTTCATTAGGTAATGAGTTTGAATTATAGTAGGGACGTTAGTATTAATTGCAGATGGAATTCATTACCAGATACAGTAGTTTTTTCTTACCTTCTGTCCACAAACACCAAGGATCGAAGTTCGCAATTGTTGAACCTGCACATGTGAATTCGTTTGAAAACTCGTATCGTACTACAAATCTTGATGCATAACATGTAACATGAAGTATTTTGATACTAGACTTGTTTGATAATCAAACTAATCAATCACATGAGAATATTACAATTCACCAATCAATTTTAAAATGTACGTCATAAAATCTGTAAGAGAAACTCACGGTTTGCAGATGTCACTCTTCACAGAAGGGTGGCAGTCATCTCCAAATGCAGAAAGTGTTTCAAGTAAGAAAGAAAAGTGAGTGACAACAGCTATCTTCCGACTCCTCCCGTGTCCACAACCTTTGAGAGTATAGTTTAATTAGTTTTTCATATATTGATTCTCAATCTGTTAGAAAAACTTGATAAATTTAGTTGAAAAATAAAAAGTTTACCAATTCAAGAATTTGAGGCCCCTCGCACCCAGCTCTTCATTTGTTTCTCTTGCATCTAGATTCCATTATCTGATACCATGATTGACTTCATTAGAGAGACAGTACGATGATTTACATGAAGAAGAAAATAGACATATACTTGCCAGTGAAAAATCAATTGCAGGAAAAAGAGGTTTGTACTCCGATATGCTCCTCCTCTTATCACAGCAGCTAACTCCCTGCATCATTTAACATGGAATCCAATATTAATCTGGTGTCATCTTCGTTTACTAAAGAACAGCTAGATTTCCCTCCCTCGCATCCCAACCATATATCTAAAAATGGAAAAACTAGTGTACCAAGACTACATAATGAATAAATACCATTATCCATGAAGTTTAACCAGAATTCAGACATTTGTGGTCAGTTCTAAATTGCTTTACTCCCATGTGCTCAATGTACATAGAATAGACATTGGATGAACTCATCATCGACAAGAATGATTAGGAGAGAACAAGTTTTCTACTAGACATCCCTATAAGATTATGGGTATGTGGAGAGAACTGCCAATTTTTACTCAGCTTCACATACTTGAGGTAGATATAATCATATAATTGCAAATCTTCTCAAGAATGTAAATGCATTAAGGAAGAAAATGTTAGCCACCATTTTTCTTGAATTTGCATCTCTTATATCTTCCACAACTCATAATAAGATCCTACTCTCTAGATCATTCTTTTAGGAAAAGAACTCAACCAAAATGGTGATATTGCAACTGTACTTGCAGCCACAATTGAGTGCAAGATGAAGATAACTTTGAATTGTAATATGTATAATGTGTTGATAGAGATAGAACAATGTGCAATGAGATAGATAGAAGTTGCAATTCAATATCCTATTAACTAGTAAGAAAAAAGAAAATAAGACCAGATTGCCTACCAAATGCTCTCGACAAAATTCCATTGCCACAAATTTCGGGGCATTTAGACTTGAAATTGCAGGACGACCACTCCCCCCAGCATTTTCTGTCATTAAAGGAGCTACATCGATAAAATCATCGAAACCTCCTCCACCAAAAACTCCAACAGCTGTTTGCATAGTCCTGCAAACAACTTGCGGTGTCAATAATAATTCAGATGTTATAACAGAATTGTCAAATTTTGTTAGTTGCCTTCCCACATGTCAAAAAGGATCATTAAACTTCCTACTCAGCTGATTCATAATCACCCAAAGAAAGGTCTTTTAGCTTAATTTTTATAGAAGAAGTCTTTCTATGGTGTCACACTGAAGAAGTACATCATCAAGATAAAGGACGGTAATTAGTTACTTTAGGAACAAACCAGTATTTTCAAAAATACGATTTTCTTCTTTCAAACGATTTTCATCTCATAATCAATGATAAAAGCAAAATTTAGACAAAATGCCCTCCAGAATATGAAAACTGCACACGTGGAGTTTCGGGGCCCCATATTCAGAAACAAAAACCACGATTAGACAAGGGAGTTCCACAGTGTACGACCTTGGAGAAGAATCAGAACATCACGAAGCTTACCTTAATAAAGGAGAAACAACTACTAATTCAATTCTCTTAGAAAGACCAGAGGAATGAACATGTTTCTGCAGATTGTCTACCTGTAAAATGCCTAAAAAGTCGTTTTAGTTCCTTTAAAATATCAACAAGCAATTCCAAGACCTTTCCACTTATATGTATGAAAGTTTTCTCAGAAGTTTAACAGGCTTAAACACAAAACCATAGCTTCTCATTACAAAAACATCCTTATCTTACTAAGCATAGAAGTGACAATGAAGAAATTAGGATCCAAATACAAGACCAGACAGCAAACAATAACATGATATGCTATCAACTACAACCTGTTTCCAGCCGAGAGGAGTAAGTGCTGCATCAAAAAACTCATGGGGCAAAACTGTATTTTGGTACTTTTCTCCAGCCACATTGTGGAATCCTTGAGCATGTCTCACCTACATGCAAAAACACGAAGTGCATCCACATTAGACATGTTGTGTTCTTAAAGTCTAAAGGTTGTCTTGATGAGAACAAAGGGAGGAAAACATCAACCAAGTGAATCGTCTTGCAATGGTGCAAAGGGTACAAGCCTTGGCCTTTTGCAGCTTCCATATCTGCGACAATTACAGATATCGCATAGATTAAAGAAGGAAAACAAAGTATATTCCCAAAATCTAATTACATTGGAGAATTAAGAGCGTATTCCAGAGAGTTTCTTTAACAAGGGTTTCAATGATATGTGAAACTGAAAGGGTAGAATATAAGAAAGATTAAATCTGAAAGAGTAGAACATAAGCACCAAGCAAAAAGCTGATCAAACTAGAATTTACAATTAGCAATAATTGATTTAGATGAAAACCTACAGAAAGTCGATAAATCCTTCTGAAACAGAAGTAGAAAATTCTACCGAAAGGTGGAGATGTGGAGAAATGCCTTTACATAGAGAGAAAAGAGAAAGCATTTTATCCTAATGCTTGAAGAAACGTAAAATGCAACTCTTATTTAATCCTTCCTCTTGTTTCTCTGAAAAGATTTGAACCTTGATGGTATGGTATGGTATGGTATGGTAAATTTGAGCAGTTCTTTTATGAACTACCAGAATAGCGGTGCAGCCCTAAACATACTGACGATGTGATAAAAAAAAATCCTGCGAAGATGAAAGAGTCACGTAAGAATAACCATGAATCTCAATTCCATCATCATAAAAAATATATGTGCATCATGTTGACGTTTCACATAAGCCATCTCGATCCACAAACAAGTAAAGTTCCAACATGTTTCAAACCCATAAACACATCACAAAAAAGAAGAAAAAAGGAAGAACCAAATCGCGCATTTCGACGAACTGAACCACCACTTAGAAATTAAAATATGAAGAAAATGCAATAAAGTTGGGGTAAACTCCATCAAGTGCGAAAGGTATTAGCCCTAGGGCATGGTGAATATTTCCAATAAAGTCATGAAGCACATACATACACTCGCTTAGCGGAGAGAGAGATGATGAAACAAGGACTGAAAATACGGACGTGCTGTGCTGTGTGTTTGCGTATTTCCTACAAATCGAATGGAATGGTATCGATTTTTATTTCTAAAAATAGAGGTGAGTTCGTTACTTTTTTGCTTTTGGCCGGCCATTGTCAGTGAAAGATTGCAGTTGTCGCCGATGATTCAGTGGAATCGGTGATTTTGTGATGAAACGTTATTTGATTGTTAATTTTGAAATTAATATTTGATAATTAATTAAATTTTTTTAATTTGATGGGTTTTATTTCCAAATTCATAGTCATTTTATCTACTATCAAATTGATACCCATAATAATTCTAGACAGTTAAATGAAACATCACTTTGAGGTGTTTAGTTTGTGGGTTTTGGAATCGGGGAATGAATATGATTCCGAAATCCACGTTTGGTTAGCGGGTATGGGTATCAAATTTTAGGAATTATTCCCAATTATTTGGATATTCCTAAAACCCTTCATTTTGGGAGGTTTTTTTTTCATTCCCAAATTTAATATGTTTATTTTGAAAATTATTTAAATGAAGGAGAAAAATTAGTATTTCATACATTCCTAAACTCATAGATCCTACAAACCAAACATCAAAATTTTTAATGATTCCAAACCCAGGTTATAAACCAAACAACTTTATTGGAATGATTCCGAATAATCAACCTCATATTCATTCCATTTACTATCAAACTCATACACATAGTGATTCTACATAATCAAACCAAACGCTTACAGTGTTGGTATCATGCATTTCTCATCACTATATAATAGGAAAAAAAAAAATTCGTGTTAGCTTAAATTTTCTCTCTATTATCGCTAGGACTTAATATCGTAAGTCAGATTGTAATTTATAAGAACATTTTTAAAATCAATCGATTATGAAAAATTGGATTCAATCCTTTTTTAGAAATGAACTCAACTGCTTTTCTCTACGTACAGGGTGGATGAAAAATCAACTCACCAATGTCTAATGAAAAATCGGATTCAATCCTTTTTAAGAAATGAACTCAACTACTATTTCTCTACGTACAGGGTGGATGAAAAATGAACTCACCAATGTCTAATCTGAAAGATTCATTTTGATTTTTTATCACATAAAATTGTAGTATTAAATAATGTAACCATTTTACAAATGTATAACTAGAAAATAATCAAAATACAGACTGAAAGATTTTTTAAAACGTACAATAGGAAGTTTGAGAGATGATATATATAGGAACGTAACCATTTCATAAATAGCAAGAACCTAATTTGTACATCTAAAAAACTAATTTATACGTTAAAAGGAAAAACGGGGTATATATTAAATTGAGGGCCCAACCGGGTTCGAACCGGTGACCTCTTGATCTGCAGTCAAATGCTCTACCACTGAGCTATGGACCCATATAATCAATTTAAACTCTACAAATTTTACTGATTTCAAAGAAGTATAGTTATTTTAGATGTAAAAGTAAGTTTATTATTGTAGGCTAAGTGTGAAAAGTACTATAGGGATCAAGCTTTTGATTGCTCGTGAGCTTATTGATCTAGAGCTCAAGTCGAGCTTCGTATTATTTATATTTGTCTCTAAACCTATTACTCATTTACATATTCATTCATATTATATGAATAATTTAATTTTTTTTATTAAAATTAAAAATAAAACAAAAGTAATCAAACTCAATCAAGTCTAACTCGAGCTTGAGTTTAATCATACTAGGCTCATTTACATTCCTATTGGAGCGAGTACACAAAAGCGATAAATGTGAAAAATCCTTTAGAGGGCAGAGCATTAAAATTCCTTTTTTATATATTCATACAAAGTTTTTTAACTAAATAAAAACAAGGGCTACTAAAAATAGATATGTTGACTTTATTTGAAAATATAGCGTTTAGTACAAAATATTAGCATTACATGTTAAGAGTTACTTAATGGAGTAATGGAGCAACTCCAATGAGCTCTGAGCGGCCGACTATATAAATGTTTTGTGTGATCTAGGCGAATACACTTTATCACATCACTGGCTCCCTCCTTGTTTGAACACATGCATCACCAACTACTTTTTCAATTTGCAAGAACATAATGGCATCTGTATTTACATATAACGTAATGACTGATTGAGATTCAAAATTGTTAATACACAATGGTAATGGAGAATATCTTATAGTTCAGTGTATCTGTCAACTACACAGAATTTCTCAAACATAAAAACATTATCATATGCCCTTCTCTAATTGAGGCCCTACATCTTCAATATTTCCACACCTAGTTGTCCAGCTTTTTGTTACTGAGATAAACTTTCAATTGAACACCTTAACTACTCGATACTGAATTTCTGAGTAAACGACTGAAGATGGTGCCTACAATTACCTGGACATAGCTTTTATGGATCCTTTCTGAGTTTATCAATCTTCTACCCCATCGAGTTCGTCATCATCATCTATATCATCGATTGGAATGTCTTCACTAGCAACAGATCCTGCAGCAGTGTTAGATTAAATTACGACTGTTTAAAGTATTTATGATGCCATGAATCATGACTGTAGTTTGTCACAGTTGTGTATATATTATTCATGCCCACACACAAAAAGAATCACGGTGAAAGTTATATACCTCTGGAGATGAGCAATTCAGAGCTTTGAGGTGGCTCCTTCGATTCAGTAGAGGTGTCGAGGCAATATTGAAGTTCTAGCAAATCTAAGAAAGCTTCTGTTTGAGGGTTCCGAGAATGACCTACAGTAAAAAGAAAATGGGAACATCAGAAGATTATTTAATAATCCATTATATATCCTGCTGAAAAAACAGTTTTCTCGAAAGTAAGTTGTATAAATATGATGAAAAACAGCTCGACTAGCATCATGCTTTCGAAATTTATAGAAAAGGAAGTTAAGGAAGTGGGATTATTCTGATGTCGATAGTGTATATGGAAATAGCATTGCATTATTGTTAATTAGTTATCAAAACAACTTGCTTCAGCCGTACATTCTATTGTTATCATTATCAAGGTAATGTTTGAAACGATAATATAAAGCTTTTATGAGAATGAAGAACTGGAAGAGGGCATTTCATGTAGCACCAACACTCACCAGAGGGGAAATCGCTAGCAACAAATTGATTTGGATTATGGCATGGTGCAGTGCAAACAAACTCGAAAGGCTGGCTGCCTCGCATTTGCAGCTTATTCCTTACAAATTGGCGGCACTCTTCCATGTTGAGCTTAGCATCACTATGGAACAGATCAGTTTACCGATTAAAAACATAAAAATGGAACCTGGCAAAAGTAAATCTGTGATGAGAAAATCCATCTAACAACCTGAAATTTGCACGCAATCTAGTCCGAGGGAAGATTGGGTTGAACTTCTTTGTAATTGCAAGCCATTCTTCATCATAGTGGAGTTCATAAGGGCCTGGCTCTGATTCAATTTCGAAAACCTGCAACATTCAAAAAGTTAGCTGAGAAAAATATCCAGACTCCCATGAGGACAAGTAACCTGCAATGGCACTTATAAAAAATCTGCAACATTCAATTTCAAAAATCTGCAAAAAGTAACCTGCAAGAAATTTCTTCCCGGGAGGCACTTGTCAAGGGCAAGAAATTTAGTATGAGGACCATCATTGCCATGTTGAACAAGAGCAGGAAACTTGCAGTGTAAGTGTGCGGCAAACCAGTAAGAAGGCTTCAACTTGGCCATCAATTCAGTAGCAGCTTGACTTCCCAATGTTCCTTCCATAATCTGGATCACATGTTTTAGATTTCATTGTGAGGAAAATAGAAGACTTGAAAGCACAAATAACAGCTAAATCTCATTTCCCATAAGTTCTGATATTATAAAAATAGTACAAAAATCTATTCTTCCACTATCAATCCATATATGAAAAAAACTAAGCTCCATGAATTTACGAAAAAGTCCTCCCAGCTCATG
>AYJT01111912.1:0-10618 GCA_001278415.1 Ocimum tenuiflorum
GAAGTGAATGACTTCTTTTTTACCAGTATGGGGTGGGTTTTGACTGAGTGAATCAGAAAGAAGAAAATTTCTAATTAATGGTAGAGGCAACTTAAATATGTGGAATATGGTGGCATATTTTAGCTTGAAATAGGCAAGTAGGGGCACCTCCATTTCCCAATTTGCAGAGGCATGGATACAAATCATTGTAGGTAGGTTTTGTAGTTTCATCAACAAGTTAGAGCCACATTATTAATGATTCAAACCCATTCTATTCATCAATTCAGCTTAGTTTCTTTCATTCCCATAAGTACAATATGAAAAGGGTGAGCTCTAATGGCTATGCCTGTCGTGTCCTCGTATAATCTTGAATACCGGGTGGTGCTGGGATTCTGATTTTTAGATTCGATGGGTTCCACTAGAAAGTGGATCGGATGATATATCTCGTCAGTTTTGGATGAAAGAACCGGGATTAAAATCATCTCGTCTCCGAATATCGCACGACTAAGAAAAGGTTAATGATTGTTGTCTGATTCTTTTTTAAATTTTGAAATAGTATCAATTTAAGACTCAGACAACTGTCTCGTTAATTTTTAGACTCTGTTCAAGATTTGAAAAATGAAATCTTAATTTAAGATCCAAAGATTCCGGAATTATTAATCCACGACCTGAAAATTTTGTCAAATTATTAATTCAAAGACCCATGTTGAAGTTTTGAAATTAGAATTTATACATATTTCGAGCTCTAAATTATTCCTAATTTTTCTATTCACAGCTCTTATTTTCCCTCAAATGGGGGACTTATGAGTTTGTCGGTCTATATAATACAAAAAGGTGATAAATTTCAAAAACAATATTAATACCCTTTCCCTTCAAAAGCTACTATATGTTATTAATAATTTATTATTATTTGTTAGCAAATATGCAATAGCTTTCCAACTTCTAGTCTTTCACTTCATTTTTGTTTTTTCATTAGGTTTGAATATACAAAAATAAAGATGTAACTACGCCTGAACTTTTTTTATTTTTCGTTAATGAACTTATGAACTATGCATATTTTCATGTGTATCGAGATTTTTTATATGAAAAAAGGCATTTTTGTATTTCATGGGCATATTTTTTGTGCTGGGCATATTTATATTTTAAGATGTAACAAATATAAAAATGTCCACTATATTACACGAAAATGCCCAATACACATGGAAACATAATTAGTTCATAGGGTCATTCACCAGAAAGAGTTCGCATCTGATTACAAACCTACAAAAATATAGCTAAAATAAATTCAAAAAATAAATAAAAATAATTGTTCTTCCCTTTATTTACCTTTCTGTTGGCGTCCCCTACCAATTAAATAATTTGTAGAAGTTTCGTTACTAATAATGGTCTGTCACACTTTATTCTTGCTGACGATATTAAATTTCCATTTTTGCAGCTGCCACCACTTAATCTCACTTTAATTCTAACCACTGTCACTTTATTTTTTGCAAATTAATATATTTGTTAACTCTACTTTTCTCTCTCTTCATGAGACTTAGGGTTTGAGTTGTATCTATGAATTTAGCGGTTTATCTAGTAAATTGTATTTTCGATCCCAAGAGATACGGTCCCACTTCATTTCAGTTTTAAATATTTATTTTTAATCCATACTCATTTTTGATCCCATCAACAAATTTTCCATAAAAAAAAGATACTTTTTGGTATTTTTAATTCCAATTCTTTCTATCATTCAGAAAAATATAAGTTAAATATAAGACAAACAGAGCAATGAACACGTAACCACGTAGTAACTCATTGATTTTGGGGCCAAAATTGCAAAATTTTGTGTTTTGAGATTGAAAATAAATTTTTAGTACCAAAATGAAATGGGATTGTGTCCTACGGGACCAAAAATGTAATTCACTCGCAATTTATTTGTTTAAAATTTCGAACTTCATTAATTAGTGAAGATTCATACTCCTTTCAAGATTATTTTTTTCCTTTAAATTTCCCAGAAATTCTTATCATATTAATTAAACGTCGTAAAAACATATGCAAGAGTCTTTTAATTTAAATCCTTGAAATTACTTTTTATTTCACCTAGAGTTATTAAATTCTTAAAAATAATGTGAATGAGTTATTAAAATATTAATAAATTTGAAGCACAGCAGAAGGGCAGGTTTGCAGAGGGCAGAAGTTGGCTCACATGGACATTGCTTCTTTTCATACACCTATAATTGAATTTCATATTTGGCTGCATTGCATATAAATAATGATTTTTTATTTTTTATTTTTTATTCTTTTAATGTGAATAATAAAAGTTTCATTTGACAAAATTGATCGTATGGAAATAATATATCATTTTATATGTATAGTCCGTATGAAATTGTTTTGGCCAAGAGTCAAGCTTTAGATTGAAATATAGATTAAAACGTGAGTTAAATCTGAATTTATTCAACTAAATAGAAAATAAATTAAAGATCAACTCAAAAAAAGGGGACTGAAACTCGAGTCTAATTTTATATTAAAATTTATTTATTTTTAGATTAATATCCAACTATGCACACATGATGTTAGAAAATCCTAGAGTTGGAGTTATAACCTTCTAAAAATTATATAACTTAAATGGATCTAATAAATCCAATGACTATAAACCAAATTAAAGTGTGAAAAATTAAAACTAAAAGAAATATCAAGTAAAAAATATTCTAATCTTGATGTGTGCCATGAAGTGTAATACAAATGTGTAATGGAGAATCCGCACGATAAGTTTTAAAGAGACTAGTGTATATTTATGATTAGGCAAAAATTTGTGTTAGATCGCCTAAACGATTTAGGCGGATCTAAATAGTTCATTTCCACCAATTCAAACTCATACCCATCATGGATCTTAAATCCAAACTCATATTCTACCTGTATTCTAAACCAAAACTCGCCTAGATAATTTAGGCCGCCTAACGGGAGGCTTCCTCGATTAACGATAAAAGATTTAATGCTTACAATGATGGATACGAATAAAATCACAAGCAACATACTCTGGAAGGCCCATAAGAATTGGGCTTTTAATGGGCTTCGTTTGTTTCTGTCCAAATAAACAGCCCATGATGGGCAATGAAGTCGACTGGGCTAGGTGGGAAACAGTCCATCTAAACTATTTTATTATTTTAAAATCAAGAAATTAAAGTGTATATATTATCAAATTAGAAGACACCTTATTATTCAAATTATTATTATTATTTTTTGAGTTGGCGAATTATTATTAATTAAAAACCCCCAAAACCCTTAAAATTTAATTAACCAATAGCTTTAATTACTAAAGAAACACGGTTAAATAATTTAATTTTTTATTAAAATTAAAATAAATAATATAATGAACCTCGAGTTTCACACCAAATCAAGTTCAAACTGAAAATTTTGAGCTCGGTCGACTTGAGCTCAAGTTCGAACTTCAATGTTTAATATTGAATCAAATTCGAGTTTGGTGATACTCGACTCGACTAATTTATATCCCGAATATTATACACCATCATCACACACACAAAGAGCTAGCTAGGCTTGTAGGGCGAATTTGCCAGACTATTATTTTATTTATAGTGTATATCAAAAGATAACTTTCACAATATTGGAAGAAAAGCCCATTTTTATTTCCAAAATGCTATAAAAGTCGAATTTCCAACCATCTGTATTTATTTCTCCACATTAAAGGTGCTCTGTTGCCTTTGGAGAAAACAAAAGATTTCCATTTTTATTTTCTATCTCATTTATTGTTAAAGCCAAAATTCCCAACCGTTGCTGTTTATAATTGACTTTATTTGTTGTTATAGAAACACTCGAACGCCCACCGTGAACAACGCGATATTGTGTCCACAGCTATTATGTCAATAAATTAAAAGTTTCGAGAATAATTAAAAGTATCTCTACAACCAATGCTATATTGACACATCAGCCGTGGACACATTATCACGTGCCCACGATGGGCATTTGAACGTTTTACATTTGTTGTTCAGAAACACTCAAATGCCCACCGTGAACACGTGATAATGTTTCAACAACTGATGTGTCAATAAATTATAAGTTTCGAGAATAATTAAAAGTATCTCTACAATCAATACTATGTTGACACATCGGCCGTGGACACATTATCACGTATTCACGATGGAGATTTGAACGTTTCTGTTTGTGGTTATACATGATCATGTATTTGGACTACAATTATGTAGATGATGTCATATATAGCCCAATGTGATTATTCATCATCATAATTTAATTTTTAAAAGTTTATTTCCCTTGTTGTAATATTTTATAATCAAATGTCATTCTTGCCATAATAATTACTTGCTTGTTTCAGTTATTAATGTCATTTGTCTTATATTTTTGTAGGTTTTGATGGTTCGGTTAAAAAGTAGAAAATCTGTGGTGAAAAATTGTTAGCTTGTGAGGTGAATCACGCTACTTTCTTTTATTACTTGTCGTGTTTCATATTCTCAATTAATGCATGTTTTTTCAACGAGTTAAACATTTTGAAATTTTATTTTATTCTAAAATTTTTTTGACTATTAATATAATTATATATACATGCTCAAAGCCATTCTTTTCGATCATTTTTTCAATCGATGAGGTCGAAAAAGAGGTAAAATTGGATGATGAAATGCTCGATCAACATAACAACGATCGTCGAGTTAAGAGAAGTCTTGCAAAGCATAAATTACCGCGAGAAGAGAACGACGGTAAATAACAGGATCAATTCGTTACAATCAACACGTAGTATATATTTTTTAAAGTTCTTATAATTGCTTAACCTCTTCTTATATGATGATTATGTGTTTATAACATGCATTTTTATACTTTCAAAAATCGCAATTTGTAAGCTATCATAACTTTGTATTGAATATTACATATCGAGTAATTATGGATAAGAAATTAACTAAAAAAATATAAATAAATAACTATATTGTGCATATTTAATAATTCTAAAGCCAAGGTAAAACATGAAAAATAGCAATCGGAAAAGGAAAAGCCTCGTGTTAAACCGCATAAACGGTTTAGGTAAATCTAAATAGTTCATTTTCACCAACCCTAATTCATACCCGTTTTCAATCCTGAACCCAAACACATATCCCTCCTATATTTTAAACCAAAAACTATTTCGGATCCCCTGTTATACAAACGTGTTACACATTGTGTCACATTGCTTGGATTATTGACAAGTATACAAATTAAGGAAGTTTTGTTATAGTGGAATATTTCTTTATTAGAAATGTGATTTATCTTAATTGATTTGTACACTTGTCAATAATCAAGCAATGTAAAATAATGTGTAATACCATAATGTAACAAGGGATCCAAACCAAATCAAAATTCGCCTAAATTACTCAGATAGTCTAACCGGAGACGTTCTTGTTGAAAAAAAAAATGTAACAGAGACTTCAAAAAATGCGACCCTATTTCTTTCCTACGCGCTGCATAGAATTTAAGTTGGTATTTACTACAGAGGTAAATCTGGATTCCATGGTCATTTTTGTTGAATCTTTCCATCATTCTTGAATGACACTGCCGCGAAATGTTGGAGAAGAGCAGCATGGATGGATCAGCCAAAATCTCTCCCACAAATTGAAGCTTCATCAGCCTCAAGAAAAGAGATAGTAAGATTTAGAAACAGAGGAATCTTGATGTATATTTCTTCAGAAAATTGCTTCTGCTCTTCAATACTCACCTCCCCCCAGAGGAGGTGTCATTTTACAGATCCAAGATTACTAGAAAGGCTTAATTTTTGCTGGGTTTTTCTTCTTTTTTCCTTTTTGTATTGGGTCACTGATTAGATGAGACTAAAAGTGCAAAGATCACATTTTTTAACTCTGCATTTCCTTCTTTCAGCTTCATAAGCTAGCTCTCTCTCTCTCTCTCTCTCTCTCCTCAAATTTTTGGGTGCTCCTCTTTGTGCTCTTGGCATTACATTTTGATATTGTTTCTGAGTGTGATGGATAAGGTTGTCATAATTTTTGCTTTCCATGTGTGTGTGTGTGTATTGTAGCTTTTCTTTTTGCTATCTACGACACATTTTCTCAATTTTTTTGCTGCTTAAAGATGTGGGCTCATCTCATTTTCATTCTTCTTATCCCTAATTTCCTGCCAATTTCTATTTTTTTCCTCTCCTTTTTTGGGTGGCATGCTCTCAAATATGTACTGTGAAATGTGATGCAAGTATACCCTTGATTCTCATACTATCATTTGCAATACTTGATTTTCGAATCTGGGTGAGCAGTTTTTCTGATGAAATTGTTTAGGTTCTTGAAGAGTGAAAGGAAATCATAATCAGCTTCAAATATCACTATAGATTTAGGCTTTTGAGCAATCCAAAAATTGGGGTTTTATACTCTATCTAGAATCCTCTAACAATTCGTATCTTCTAATTCTACAGAGAATTTATCTATCTGTAAATGGAGGAATCTGAGAATTCAAGGAAATGGGATGAATTACTGCCTGATGCACTAGGGCTTATATTCAAGAACCTTTCACTGTCTGAGGTGCTAACTGTAGTGCCGAGAGTTTGCAAATCTTGGGGGAGAGCAGTGATGGGACCTTATTGCTGGCAAGAGATCGATATCGAGGAATGGAGCAGGAACACGAAGCCTGAACTCGTTGATCGAATGCTCCGATTGCTGATAACAAGAAGCTGTGGTTCTCTCAGGAAACTCTCTGTTTCTGGCCTTTCATGTGACAAAAGCATGTCATTCATATCTAATCAGTAAGCACATACCACATTCATTACTTATTTTGGTAAAATTGATGGTTATGATTTGTCTTGGTTTGCTGGTGCTCAATCTTTATATCATTCATAGCTAATCAGTTAGTATAGTATTACATTCTGCAGTGGTCTATTTGGCATTATCATTACTTATTTTGTTAAAAGAGATGGTTATGATCTTTCTTGGTTTGCTAGTACTCGATCTTTTATATCATCCAGAGCTAATCAGTTAGTATATATCACATTTTACAGTGGTCTATTTGGTATTATCACCACATATTTTGGTACAATGGATTTGATATTATCATCACTTGTTTTTTTTTTTGAACTTAAAGTACAATATCAAATAAACCCACGCGGATGTCCCCACATAGACTCGAACACGTGACCTTTTAAAGTCATGGGCAAGGTGTTTGCCGCTGCACCCCGAGATGGTAGACATCACCACTTGTTTTGAGACTATAGATGGTTATGATTTGTCTTTGTTTGCCAGTGCTCGATCTTTATGTCGTTAGCTAATCTGCAACATATATATCACATTCTGCAGTGGTCTATTTGGTTTTATCATTGATTGTATTGTTACAATAGATGGTTATGATTTATCTTGATTTGCTAGGACTCAATCTTCATATCATTCATAGCTAATCAGTTAGTATATATCACATTTTGCAGTGGCCTATTTGATTTTATTATCTCTTATTTTGGTACTATATTTGGTTCTACATTTTCTTTCCATATTCTCATGACTTATCTTGGTTTGCTAGTGCTCAATCTTTACGAACATTACGACTTCCAAGAAGCGAGATAAACGACGCTGCAATGGCAAACGCCGCCTCAATGCTGTCTACTCTCACATTCATAGATCTGAGCTACTGCATCAGCATAGGAGCCGAGGCCCTCGAAGCCATAGGCAAGAACTGCAAATCCCTCACGAGCTTAAAACGAGTAATGCATCCATTAGAGGTTATCGACAAGCTCTCCCAACACGACGAAGCCCTAGCCATCGCCGCCACGATGCCCAAACTCAAGAATCTCGAGATCGCCTACTTGCTCGTGGACACGGCCAGTGTCGTCGAGATTCTTGACAAATGCAAGCACCTCGAGTTGCTCGACGTTCGAGGCTGTTGGAACGTGAATCTAGACGAGAAGTTTGTGAAAACGTTTGGCAAGTTAAGGGTTGTCGGGCCTCTTGTTGTCGATTACTACGAGATGAATGGGTGGGACGACTGCTCGGATTACTCGGGCTCATCAGGATACCTGGCTTGGGACTTTGTTGCAGGTTGTTATTGAAATATGAAACGATTGTGAAAACCCAACATTCATAACCAAGTCACTTGTTTATACAAAAAGATCCGATCTGTTCTAGATACTGAATATCTAAAAGATTCTATATGTCTCTATTGTATTTAAATATATCCTAAACCATAAAAAGATAACCATAAATATTCTTCTTACACAGGTGATGTGGACGACGATGACGACGAGGGGTATGGTGATGTGGTGGAGAATTTGTGGGAGGAGGAGAACCAGAGTGATGATGTGGAGATGTGGTTTTATGATGATGTTGATGCAGTTGATGCTGGTTATGATTGGCCACAGTCTCCTCCTTAAAGGTGTGATCATTTTGGTTGTCATCAAATTAGAGCAATTGCAACGGTGTTATTGTGTAATAGATGTAGGATTTGAGGTTTTTTTGTGGGTATAAATATGTAAGGAATTTGTGTGTGTATGAATACTACTAGTGCAAGTTTTTGAAGCCTAAGGCATTTGCAAGTGATGGAATAATACATGCTTCCTCATTCCTCCTAATTCCAACATATGCATTGTGCTCCCTTTTTGAAACTGCTTTAGCCCCTTCGAAGACGCTCCAATGGTGAAGATCCTACAACGAGATAAATCCAGGGTTTAAATTCTCACTCCCGTCATCCCCCAACTCAATACTTTGGTTATCATGTTTTTCTAACATATCTAAAACGACTTATTTGCATGGATCTGAAATATGACAAGATTGGTCCTAGATCGAGAATTTTGTGAACTCTGGGATTATGAATTAAGAATTTTGGAGATCTTTTAGGTTATGTAATAGAAAGTTTATCTTTCAAATCATGAATTAAGAATTAAGTCATCATCGGAGTTGATAATTAAATTTGCTTCCACATAGGTTTTAGCTCATTACAAGTGTAATATTATTCAAAAGGCAAAATAGGTAAAATAATACAAATTTGACTATTTTGTAAATGCATTTATAAAAGTGGCTAGTATTAACCAAAGTGGTTAGAAAGAGATATTACCACTTAAAATCATCGAATATACTTCATTGCATTATAGTTTTTCTTAGATTGTTACACCAAAAGAAATAGGTAAGCTACGAAAGTATGGCCATAAAGATCCTCAGCTTTTCAACTAAAGAAAATAACAGAAAATCATCTTTATACAACTCCTATGGATACTCCAAACCATAAACTACACAGTGTAAAGCAAATTCATCGACACAATCAATCGGTCGGTAGCAGACACGATGTATTTCTGTTTGCCAGAATTAGCAGAAACGAGCGTCGTTGCAGCAGCAAACTCAAGATTTGGCTGGAGCTAGCTCGACCAAGGTGGCGTCGCCTCTGCTCTTCGCTTCAAAATGCAGTTGAGAACAAAAGAGTTGATTTCTTGTTTTTGAAATTAGAATGTAGGATTCTCATTGTTGCCTTCCTTCTGCCACGCCATTGTTTGAATCCTGTTGAGATGCAGATCTGATAATTCAGCTACTGGTTTCGAATCTGAAGCCTCAGGTGCTTTTCGATCTTGAGCTTTGACCCGTTTGGCGATCTTGCCAGCTTTCCCAATTGCAAGAATGAGCTCTAGCTGTTTCTGCTGCTGCTCCTACACAAAACTCACACAAAAACCAAAATTCCCACAATATAAAATATTAGAATACCATATCAATATGACAAATTAACATATAAAAATACTGGGGGGTAAATCACAATCATCCTATACAAGTGATGATACCTGCATAGAAAGAAGAACTTTCTGAATTTCACCAAGTTCCTTCTCTAGATTGTCTCCTTGTGCAGCCAATGCTTGGGTAGCTTCAGAGTTTTTATGGGCCAATGCTGCAGTCTGATACAAAAAAAGGTTACAAATTTCAACTTTCCTCAAAGCAAACCAACCTTGAGAAAATCAAAGGATAAAAAAGAACAACAAATCACACACCAAAAGAAGCACGTAAATACGCTCGCATTGTGACAACCTTCAAAGGCCGATTGCTTGTGTTTTTCCATTTATTCCTTAGAATCTTTAAGGTCTCAAAGTTCATGACAAAACCACCCACAAACAGATCTAATTATCACTCAATTGAATGTGCCATGATAATGTGGACAGCCAGCACTCATAAGAATAACAACACATGCAGCTAAGTGAGCTTCATCCAACATACTCAACTAGGTCAGATCCCAATTCAGAAACAGCAATCTGAAAACATCCCACTTCCACTGAGAATCAGACGAAACGAAACCACTCAAAATCTTGGATCATAATCCTCCGTCGTGCATTTAGCACAACACGGGGTATTGTGTTGTGTACGACGGCACTAAGTGTTGCATATGACAATACAAATTTATGCACAAATGCACAATAGAGTATACAAATCCCAAATCTTTCACTATCAAACTACGAAGCCTACATCAATTTCAGCTAAAAAAGATCCCGTTTTTACTGAAAAGGAGCAAATGTGTCATTCATCAACACCTCAAAACATGTCATGATCCAATTAGTCTACTTTCCAAACACTCATTCAATTGAAAAGGAGCAAAACACTCTACATCATCAACATCCCAAAAGCTACCACAATCCAATATACAAGCAGTAAAATTACCTCAGCAATAGGCTCCTTGAGAGCTTTTCTTGTCAATCTAAACCGAA